>JAKWJC010000179.1:0-123569 GCA_027704865.1 Solanum neorickii | reverse complement strand
AGGATATGACAATGACATCAATGGTGTACATACCAGATACATATTTGGCAAATCTTTAGGATAAAAATCAACACTTAATTTCTTATAAATAATATTTAGCTAGTACATCTACCAGTTGATTCCCCCTATGCAGCAATGTCGACCTATCACATTGGCCTGCAAACTCATTCTTCAGTCTCCATAATAGCATCCCACAGTATCGAGGCCATTTGAGATTAATCCTTCATCATATTTGCAATAAAAAGGAAATCACATTCTAAAATAATGTCTGAATAGCCATTTACAACTAAAATTTTGCTCCAAAATAGGCTGGTATGACCTCTCGTATATTGCTCGTACCTCTCAATCGTAGTCCTGAACCCACCACCACCTTAATCAATTGGAAAACATAAATATATCCATGTATACCAGTAGTTTCATTCTTCCACATCACCAGTTCTCCAAAAGAATCTACTTGTTGTCTTTCAACCTTTTTAATGATTGATATTGTAAGACATTCTTAATCGATATTGCTTCCCCAATGGAGAGGAGATTTTGTCCACCTTGTAGTTCCTTTGATAATTTTAGATACCATATCAGTTAAACTTGAAATCAAAGTTTTTCCGATGTACAAGTGGTAACCCAAATATGTTATAAGAAAATGGTTATGTGTATAATTAATAATCATATTCATAAAATAACTTTTTTCCTCATAATCTTCTGGCCACAACTGATGAAAAAAAGGATAATTCATCAACATAAGATAAATGATTATCGTGAGGAGTCTTGTCTTATTATTATAAACTAAAAAGTTGATTGCTATTCAAATGGTTTAACATTTTAGAAAAAATTTTGCTCTCTCAATGAAAAAAATCTTTTCTACATCCATTAACAAGGACAAGAGTACAATTATTACTAATGGATTTCCTCATAACACTAAACTATATTCAGAAAAACAAATGTTCTTAAAATATCAAAAGAAATTGATAATTACCTCAGTCATATCATATGCTCTATACATATCCTCTTCAATGAACACATTGCTTATGCCATTCTTCTTTTAATACGATGATTAATTTCTTGCGGTAAAAGAATATTATCAGTAATAAATGTACCATGTACAAAACCACATTGGTTTCCAAAAATAATCATAGGAAGAATTTTGTCCAGTACATCATTTAAGATCATGGAAATATTCTTGTTATAGAGTTACTAAGGTCAATAGGCGTTATATCAGAAAATAATAAGGATTATTAATATTATGAATAAGAATTAGACAAGAAGTAGAATACAACTTAGTCAACTCAGCCCCATTGAAATAACTTCAAACAAAATCAACTACTTCCATTATATAATGCTCCAAGCGGTGATAGCACTCAAATTACCCTCAATATGAGTTTAAAAAGTAGGAGGTTGTTAGCAACAAAAATACCCAAGAAGCATCTGGGTCGATCCCACAAGAAACAATTTGTCGGCAATTGGAAAGACGTGATTTTGGTAACAAAATCATGGATTTCGGCAAAGATACTATCAAACGAAGTATACATGGGAATTAAAAATTTACGAATTCAATCCATTCTCCATGATCCATTGCAATTCAAGACCTAAACTAATCATAGATAGTCTTAATCATTATAAATCAACACTAATCTCCAAAATAGTATTGTGTGTATCTTGAATAGAACATCAATTTCATATACACAATTACACCTATAATTCTTATAATATATAACATGGAATGGAGATGAGAACAAGAGATTTTACTATTTGGCACCCAATCTTCAAGACCAAATATGAATTTTCAGGCAACTTAACTTCAAAATCTTTTCCCAAAAATATAAACCACAATATTCTCTCTACTCTAAGTTTCTATCAGTTCTTCTTTCTTCATATTGACCTTTTTACCTCGTTTTCACTTGTTTTTTGAAATTTCTTCTAAATCAACCCTATATTCATTTTCCTCCAAATATTATGAAAACCACATTAAAAGCACCAATTATAAATTAAATCAAGCCAATATACCTCAAATGAGTGAAAATCCACATTAACATGTTCGAAAGAAAATTCTCCCAAATCCATCAAGACAAGGAGAACTATTAGGATCAATTCGAAGAACTATATTATCAGCTTCCTCTTCATCAAGATTTTTCGTGAGATCATCATTCTCATTTTGGGTAATAAGTTTCTCAATGAATTCCATACCTAGGGGGTTGGTTTGTCCATCTAATTTAGTAAGATTATTCTCAAACTGATTTAAAGCCTCATCAAATTTTTGTTGGTCACTTTGTTCCAAATTACCTAGCTGTGAAGTAGTTCTTGTCTATTAAAAAGTACAGAAATTCAATATGTCATTTGAGCTTCTATGGTGATACTAAAAGCATGGAATCCATGTGAAAGAATAGAACAAACAACTATACTTTCCTCAAATATTCAAAATTCTTCTATGCCAACCATTAATTTGTTATTGAGAACAAGATGAGAAGACGTAGAACATTAATAAGTGGTTCTATGTATGTACACAAACAATATGCACTTACCTAGTGGGGAAAGAGTATGCAAATAGAACATGAAAACATTCACCTCAGAAGAAAAGGAAAAGGGTAAAGCCAGACTCCTTCCCTCTCTTGCACTTCAAGCTCATGATATATATCACTTTTTTCTAATCATCTTTTCCTCTAATGGACAATCATTTCCTTAAAATCAACGAGACAATAAAATCAAAATTTCAAGGTATTCAATAGTAACAATATATTTCTCATGACATCTACAGATGGCAATACAACTGTAGATTAAAGTGCAAGACATGAGTTGATAATATTGCAGGCATTTTTCTCTACGTGGTTATTTTATGCACTAAGAGTAGCAGTAATTGAGAAAAATTCATCATATTCTTTCTAGGTTTGTAAGATGTGGAGTTGCCAAGATTTATATGCACCTGTATATGCTTGTTTTCCTACTGATTGAATAATAATCTTGTTTCTTTACAACATAATAAAAAAAATGGAGAAAGGAGAAATGTAGCACACCCTTGCTCACACATAATAAAATACTACATAGCATCATATCATGCATGCAATGGATTTTCTTGACAACAAAAGGTGGACTTGAATTTAAAGTTCTCCAACATTTGACTCCAAGCACTTGGTGCAACAAAGACATCTGAGTACCATTGAATATTTAAGAGAGAGTTGAAAGGTGGATATGATCTAAATATGCCAAAGACATCAGTCATTGGAATGAAAAGTTTCATTTACTCACATATAATAGCATTTATCCTCGACAAGAGTTTTCTCCATATCAATTTGGCAAAGGAATGAAGGTTTGGATGTAAACGTAGCTAAATGTTGACCCAGATTTATGTGTCTCTGGAACAGAAAGTCCATAATGTCATAACATTGTTAAAACCATTACTATCATTGTAGAATCTTATATTAGCACTAACTCTTACTGCCATTTTTGGCAATGAGTTAAGCTCATTGACATAATCCTTTAATTTCAAGACTGTTTGGTTTTGCATGTAAAATAAAATGTAACACAGAAGTCAATTATTGAACTACCAAAGATAAGACATGCACATTTACAATTATTGACTAACCATGGTCTGCATTTCTGTGTTATCTTGCTTCATGGAAATTGCTTTTGACATATAACCTGCACTAACATTGCAAATGGCATTTAAACAAATAGAAGACTAAGCAAACATGATGAGAAATTGAATGTTATGATAGGATATGGAAGATTCATATGTATGCAGAAGTCACGTAGACTGTTGTTAAAAAAAATGAAGAAAAAATAAATCAACCCAGACAACTACTTGAATTAAGGGGAACCTTTATTTCCTTTCCTTTTTGCTGAACACCTATAATATGATAAACTAGAATGAACCTTCAACATAATCAAAAGATTTTGTCTCATCTTCACCAAATAACCCATGAGGTCACACAGCAATGCTTTGTATTTTATAACTACATTATACGAAATATAATGACACAAGAGACAAGGAAGCGCTGAGTGAAAAGAAAGAAGGCATGCTACCTCCAAAAGTATGGCAGTATTTATATCAGGCACACTTATCTGCTGTAAAAGAGATAATTGATAATAATTTTTTACAATTATGGTGCACAACGTGATTTTTAAATGTAATTTTTTAACACTTATTTAACTAAACTAAAACTAATAAAAAGATTCAACCAAATTTGAAAATCACGGTGTCGCGCAAAGCACGGACAATGTATTGTCACAAATTAATATCAAATTGCTCTTTTATAGAAGATAAGTGTAAGAAAATTGTTCGTGCTTCGCGCGGCACCATGATTTTCGAATTTGGTTGAATCTTTTTTTTTTTAGTTTAGTTAAATAAGTGTTAAAAATGACAATTTCAGTTACACCTATGTAATGCCGTAGTGTAATAGGTTTGTTGTTCTGGAGCTTTATAATGCAATTGCTTGAAGGAGTTATTCACATCTTTGTGTGTAGCGGTAGGTACCATATAACTTTAAGAGCAAAAATGTGGATCCAAATATGGCACATAAACAAGACAACTTTTATAGACATGTACATTTATACTAAGGGAAGTATTTTTTGCAATACTTCCCTACCATAACAGACATCAAAACCATATGATATACAAATTAGCCATTGTTGGACATGTAGAGTTTTCCAAGTAACAAATAGATACTAATTGATCAAACTAATAATATTAAGGTCCCTAGCATAGAAAAAGCCTCTACCTTGCCCTTTTTTATAGTGTCATCGTCACTCTGTCCTTTGTCGTCTATGAATATGTTTTTTCTCTTCTTAGACTTTCTCGAATAAACTCTTCTGTTTGAAATTGAAGCCTCCCATCCACTAGGAATTTCTTTTGAGTTTTCTGTGTTTTATCTTTCCTCATAGTCTATTAGTTCAGGTGAATCTTCCACTTCTCTTTTCACTGTATGTAAAAATAATTAATGATGAATTTTCTAGAAGATGAATGATGTACCTATAAACAGAAAATGTATTACAAGCATTATTACTCTGTAGCATTTTAAGTTTTTTGTCTTTGCTTATGGGGTGCTGCATTCTAATTCTTTATAAGCACATAAACCTGTGTGATTGTATAATCTTCCGACCCCTCATTCAAATTGAAATTTATCAATTTTAGTTTGAAGACCAAGTCACTCCCGCATAAATTGCAAATATGGGATGGTACATCGGTCTCACTTTTGTACTATCGGTTAACCAACTTGTGATCAAATGTTTCTTTGCAACCCCACAAAACAAGATCAAAGTAGTCTTCACACACACACACACACATGCATACGCACACGCACACGCACACGCATACACACACGCACACGCACACGCACACGCACACGCACACACACGCGCACACACACACACACACACACACCCGCACCCGCACCCACGGACCCGCACACGCGCAAACGCGCGCGCGCGCGCACACACACACACACACATATACATATATTAAAGTAGCATGTTGATTCAATGCCTTGAGCTTTCGGTGCGAAAGGTTTATTATAGTACTTACTTCTATGTTGGTACTCTAGTTAGAATCTACTAACCCTACAATAGTCATTCGATTTTCGAACATAACTTTTGCAATATTAATGTTACTTGCATTTGCAGTGTCAATAGTATTGACACCAACTGACTTTTTTGAGAACTTATGAAGCAATGAGGTGATGTTATCCATTTTAATATAACATTAATTTCTCTAGCTGTGGTGATGGAAAAATTTAGTTCAACTATTATTGAAAAACTAAACCTATTTGTCAGAATGTCCTTTATTCGTGACTATTAAAAGCTTCCAGTATGTTGAGAAGAAATAGTTAACTCTTAATTCTTTATAGTTATAGCCATAACGATCATAATGTATGGTCTGAAGTGGCTTGGATATACGTAGGGGTAAAATATTTTCTCTTGATCCTCCGAAAATGTTATTCTTGCTTTGATAGTCATGCCCTAAATACAAGAGAATTACATGTTTCCTCTTTGGGATGAATGAATTTGAATGTAATGTAGATGAGATTAGAACATTACGAATCGGTGAGAATGTGTATGTCGCGTTTCTTCCACATTCAACTCATACTCTCTAGATCACCGATTCCATATAAGCATCCAACCACATCTAACATTAAGGAGGAAAATTATTTATTGTATACATTGGACACTGTGTGTAATATAAATGACAATTATTGATGTGCCTGATTTGACAATGATGTTGTTGTGGCGGGAGAGAATCATTTATGATTGGATACATTTTGCATGGATTTGAACAGTATCATTCTGTATTTTTTGGATGGCAATTATCCGCAAGAATGATATTTTAAAGTTTAATGCAGTGATATGTATTAACAAATTATTTCTGAAACTTTGAAGTTTATGATAATGATTTCACAACCTTTGCTCAACTTATCTTGGAACTTGTTGATATGATTATTCTAGATTACCATGTGCATCAAACTTCCATGTTAGAAGTAAATGTGCAAGAAAGTTTGAAATAAGCAAATTCACAATGTTGTATAAATTTAATATAAATTAAAGTTTGAAATATGTAAATTCACAATTCTGTATAAAGTATAAATTTAATATAAATTAAAGTTTGAAATATGTAAATTCACAATTCTGTATAAATTGAATATAAATGATGCAGTACCTTTTGAAAAGGGGAGTAAATATTGGTTGTTTCCAATTGTTAAAAGGTATCGTTCCGCATATAAGTTGTGTCTCTTTTGAGGCAGTCTGATTTTTGGGGACGAGTAATTGCTAGAGTGTTTGTGTTGTTTTAATTGAAGAATTGTTTAATATAGGAGTTCGTAAAGGGAAGGGTTTTCCTGGGAATATATTAAATTAAAAGGGTTTTTTGGATGATGGTGGCGCCATGTAGACGTCAGTAAGTTTATTCTTTGCATACATATATGAATATTTTTACATATGCTAATCATTAAAAATGGTAAAATAAATTTTTCTGGATCAAACTTTGAGAAACAGACGTATTTTATGAGAAACATCAAGTTCAAAGGATAATACATCATCATCCATCGGAATAAGATGAAGGGGATACTCGCCTAAAGTTAACAAGTTATGAATTATATCTTCCTCGAGTATCTGTCACGATTGCTTGGAATTGTTAATAAGAAATGCATACATAACTAAATCCATAAGAAGTTTATCTTGGATGTTAACCAAAAGGCCAACCTTCTCACATACAACTGCTCGATGAGGGAGAAATAAACAAAATACTCCCTTAGAATCCTTTTAGAAATATCATTATGGGTGTGTGAGAAAATGAACTTCATCAAGTAAAGCAAGTATTGAACTAGATCGACTACTTTTGTGCAATTAGTTTGAGCTGGTTCCACATTAAGATACCGCATTTCAGCCCCATGCAGTTGTTTATAGGTGTGAAAAACACCAAAAAAAGTGTGAAAAACAAGCTTGTTCATACAATCACCATGTTTTAAACCTAATATCACAAAAAAATCATTGAACTATTTTCCTTAGTGAAGTGTAGAATTTTACAATTTATTCAACGCTCTTTCTCTAGCATCAATTAATCGTCTTAGTTATAACCCAAAACACAAAGGGCAATGTTGCTGCACTTTAGAATCTTCTATGTGCAGGATATGGAAAGGCAAGACAAAGTCGGCCTGCATTTATCCAAGAGGTTATTTCCCATAGATGTAAAAAGTTAAAATAAAGGAGATATATCTCCACTCCTCTAGTCTTTGGTAAGGCAAAGTTACCAGATATATGTGCTAGTGAGAGAGAATATGTACCCGTGGATTAGTCGAGGCATGCAAGTTGACTCCGATTATAAAAATTGATTAAATGAATATATTTTAACTCAATAAACTAGGAACACTATTTGAGTTCTTTTTTTTCGAACAAGAAATATTTAACTAAGCATAAATTATGATTTTATCTAACCCCCATTGTTATAGAGACAGACAGAGTACTAAAATTTCAAAAAAGTACAACTAAGAATTGTACTGAGTTTGAAAAATGTGTTGATTTTGAGGTATTCTCCAACAACAAAACAAGTTCCTTTATTTAAAAAATAAATATTTCGTTACTCAATATTAAAAAACTAAAAAACAATGGAATATTCAACCCAACAGAAATTTAAAATAACCCACAAAAGGAAGTGCAAAAACTCAAAAATTTCAACTCAAACTCAGTAAAGTAAATAATTCATTATAAAATCAAGAGATATAATTACCTTGAGGAGTGAGCTCTGTATAATAAGCAAGAGTGAACCTCCAAGCTTAAGCTCAATCACCAAACTATTTTTCCCTAGAATGTGCAACTCCAAATAAATAATCAATTAACATTTCAACTTTTCCATTTATATTTACAGAAAACACAACAGAAAAGAGGAATGAAACTCACTTTCTTCATAATTGTCATGAGCTTTTTCTGCGATTGATCTCTCTGTAAGGTCAATTTTGAGAGAACTGGATTAAATTGGAGACAAAAATAGTGCATATGCATTGATGTACATTATTATTATGCACATGTAATTGTACCTTAAAGATATCATATTTATCGGAGCATTGTCCAAATTAAGAACTTGGCGCCATTTTCAATCGATATCTCGAGCTTTTTTAGTTCAATGATTTGAGTTCTTCTTCTTTAGTAGGAACTTAATGGAAATATAGTTCATGTTTAAAATGGGCCTGTTGGACCTTCAAATGGGCTTTATACACTACCAAGTAAGATTCACGACTTACTCTTTCTACCAGACATTGTAATACTATACAAACAAAAAAACTAACTATCAAAACCCGTCCTCAATGCATATCTGAGATATGTAGAACGAAACT
Source organism: Solanum neorickii (assembly GCA_027704865.1). Taxonomy (NCBI): domain Eukaryota; kingdom Viridiplantae; phylum Streptophyta; class Magnoliopsida; order Solanales; family Solanaceae; genus Solanum; species Solanum neorickii. Next base: position 114,759 of record JAKWJC010000179.1, on the reverse strand, counting down.
CTTATTGGTAATTGAATTCCTACATGGAGCGTCCTTATGGTTGTCAAACTGAGTCTAATTCAACCTACCTTAAAATAATAAAATAGAGATATTGTTTTTTATAGACTCCCAACTAAAAATAATTATATATGTAAAATATATAGTAGATGGGCACGACCAGTGTTCAAATATAATAATGGGAAACTTAACAATGTCTTACACAAAAAATATTTTACGTTAAAAAAATAAACCCTTCATTGCTGAAAATAGTCTTTCAACCCTTCTTATTTCTCAAAAAAATAAGCAGGCAACAACATACTTATTTCTCTTATTTTTCTTGGTTATGATGTTGTGCACTTAATACACATTTATAAATAGGAAGAATAGAAATGGGGCTTTGAGTTCCTTGACTAACTTCATTCACATTAGATTGTGTGTTGTTTCTCATTCATTTGGAAAGTTTTAAAGTAGCAAGTGTCAACATCTTCTACAAATATAAACATATATTTTGCTTCCAATGCAACCAATAATAGTATATCGCTCTTGCACTTTCTCTTTTTATTTTCATTATTCAATGTTCATCTCTCTTATAGTTGCATCTCAAGAAGCAGCTTATTGCAACTCTTCACCTTAGCACATCTAACAAAAAATGTTCACTTTTTGCTAAGACTTAACTGAAGGGATGAAATCCAATATGCTTTTAGAAATAAAAAGAATGAAGAAGGAAAAAAGAAATTTAAAGAAACTATTCTTGAATTCAATATGTGAAGTACTTATTATGCTAGTAGTAGAAACATTACCATTGACTTCTTACTTTTAAACCTAGTGCAAATAACCTCATAAAATTTGTAGTTATATATATGACTTGAGAAAACAAAAGTCAAATCTTGTGGCATTAATATTACTTCAATAAACTTTGGTGAAATCTTCTCATCTTTGTTTTTTGATTAATGACAATAAATCAATCGATTCATTAACAAAATGTAAATGAGGGGAATGTATTACAACAAAACTAACTAACGTTAAAAGTTACAAAAAGGCAAACTAATTTGGGTTATAATATCAAGCACTTTATGTCCCTACGAAAATTTGTTGCATTATAAACTTTATATTAATAAGTGAACATGTTTCTTAGTAGTACGATCCGAGGAAAGAATTAAGAATGTTATGTATTACAATCAACTACCGTTGATTCATACCTATAAGTTGAAATCAGAAAAATAAATAAAATCTTACCTATGATTCATGAGTCCTTTAAACATTAGCGACAATGTAATCTAAGTAATAAATATGATAAACTACAAAATGCTAAATTTGACCAATCTATTCATCATCCACTGGAGTAGGAATATCTAGTTTCATCATAGTCATGTCAGTTTCTTATATGGATTCCGATGAAGAATCAATAGTAAGAACCCATATATGTTGCTTATACAATTATGTGATCTCTTACGCCCTTCAAGAACGCAGTCCGGCATAAATCCTTTGTTATAAACATGAAATTTTTAACAATTATATAGTACTATATTTGAACTGCATTTCCTCACTTTATTTTGAATTCTAATCCTGATTTAATAAAAACAAATACTTCTTTCTCACTTTCTATTGTCTGTTTTTATTTTGGATACCTCATTAGTAAAAATAAGATACACAAGAGAATTTATTTATAAAATGATTAAGAGAAAAATTGTTATTTAGTAGATGACCAGCTCCCACGGGAGGTAGGACATGATATAGGTACCGAATAGTAGAAGAAAAAATTTAGATGTCAAAAATGAAATTTGGTATACTGTAACACAATCTTATTCCATAAACAAATAGCCAAAACCATACTTTGATTAATAGCAGAGAAAACCTAATTTTGTTGTAACAGAATTTAAAGATTCACATAATTGTAATCTATTTTTAATATTCTTGTGAGCTTTTCTTTAAAATGTCAATAGACCAGGACAATCTCTTAGGTACTGTCGAATAATTTTTCATATGGGCTGCAGGCTTTTCAAAAATGTAATGAAGAACTGAAATCAATGAGCAATCTTACCAAAATCCTGACCACAATATATATTGATGTTGTTGGATCTGCTAAGGTAGTAGTTATTGAGTTTAAGAACAAAAAAGAGATTGAGCTAGCCACATTACAGTAGAATAATATTGAATATCGCGAAATTCTGGATCATCAAAAAAGATGGTGGACTATAGCACACAACAATTGGGAAAATAGGAGTATTCCTTATTTGGGGGCTTGTTTAACCTTTAAAATTGGTCGTTTTGCCAGGGTGATCAACCGGCTCTGTAGATAAGGTCAGTCAAGGCTACTCACAAAAAGTTTGTGCTGAATATGAGGATACCTTTTCAGTTGTGGCAATTTTAGAATCTATTCGAATTCTACCCTCTTATGACTCTTTCAAGAATTTTACACTATTTCAAATGGATGTGAAAAGTGTGTTTTTAAACGATTTTATAAGAGAAGAAGTTATCGTAATAAACCCCCGGTTTATAAAATCCTTCTTGTCCTAATTTTGTTTACAAACTTTCCAAGGCTCTTTGCAGACTAAAATAAGTTCCAAAAGCTTGGTATGAAAGATTGAGTTCGTTTTTAATGAAAAATAATTTCCAAAGGGGGAAAATTTACACAACTCTCTTCATTCAAAGATCTGGTTTATTCATTCTTATAGTTCAAATATATTTTGATTAGATTATTTTTGGAAAGTCCAATCCTTCTTTAAGCGTGATTTTTTCAAATCTAATGAAAGTAGAATTCGAAATGTGTCTTCTGTGAGAATACACATTCAATCTCTTATTTCAAATTAACCATTAAACTAATGGAACATTCATTACTCAAGCAAAAAGGGCAAAGCCTTTGGTACACCAATGTGTTAGTCCAAGTTTGTTGAAATTGATGCATCTGGAAAACATGTGGATAAAAAGATGCATAGAGAGATAGTTGGCTCATTACTATATATTACATCCAGTTGACCCGATATAATGTAAAGTACACGATTTCAAGATGCTCCGAAGGAATCACATCTCGTGGTAGTAAAATGAATCATTCGTTACCTCATTGGAACCACGGAGCCGGGATTATGGTATTCTAATTCTACTCATTTTGATTAAATTGGTTATTCAAATGCTGACTTTGCAAGTGACAAAAACAACCAAAAACACTAGTGGAACATGAAAAATCATGGGGCATTCTTTAGTCTCACGGCATAGATTTAAACAAGTTTCGGTTGCCTTATCCACCACCTAATCCGAATAGTTATTTGTTGGAAGTTGTGGTACTCAAATTTTATGGACGATGCATCAATTACTTGATTATAATATTTCCTATGAAACTGTATCTTATCCATGATAATCATTCCGTCTTTCAAAATATATTGTGCATCATTCTAGGGCTAAGCATATCCACATAAATCATCATTTTATTCGTGATTATGTTGAAAATTGTGATTTTTCACTCAAATTTGTAGACTCTAAAAATCAATTAGTTGATATTTTTACGATACCTCTTCTGGAGGAAAGATGTTGCTCTCTCATTGATCGCCTTGACATTAAATGTGTTGACTAATCCATTGAACTTTACTGTTTATTTATTTTATTTCCTTGTGCAATAAATGTGTTTTCTCATTTTTTTGTTCTGTAATTATGACCCGCTGCCACCTCTTCCGCTTCCCCTTCTTTTTATCAAATCCCCTTCCCTTTCCCTTTTTCATCTGATCCCCTTTCTTTTCCCTCATTTTATTTCTTTTTATTTAATTTTTCCTCTCTCTCTTCTACTCTTCATCTCACCATGACAAATACTCGCCACATGACCTCAAAGAAATCTTATTGTTGCATTGAGTTCCTTCGAAGTAGACACCATCTCTCTCTCTGTCTCTCTCTTCTGATTCTCCGTAGGATCCATGGATACTTCGTCTGAGTCCTCAAAGAAGTGAGATTCTACTACTAATAAGAAAGAATCAAAGAAGCCTTGTCTCTATGTTACGAGATCTCTCTCCAACATAGACATTCAGAAATTTTGGGGAAACGAATAGAAGCAGATGTATGATTGCTTCAAAACTCGCCCTACTATTCCCGATCTAGTTTTAGATCTCACTCAATTAAAGGACTCTCACATCCCAGTAAGCTTCTATCTCAAAGTTCATAAACTGTCTCCCTTTTTTACTTTGTGTGGTCTTGAGCTTTTTGACGAAGCGGTTCACCTGCTTTATGTGAATCTCCCCATATCACCTAAGAGTGGTGAGTTACAGTTGTTGGTGCTGGTTTTGCAATTCATAATCAATGAAAAGTTATTCGAAAATGTGTTTGGTACTAAGTTCTTTCGGTTAATTTTGTACATGAACAAACATGACCTAATGACTTTAAAATTTCTCTTAAAGGTGCAAAAAGAGTCGTGCCATAACCCGACTATTACATTTTTTACTTTAGGCCCTTATCGCTATGTTTTCAGAATCGTATTCTCGCACATATCATGGACCCAACTCTTATTTCCAGAAGGGCTCCCTGAGTAATATTTCTACTCGTAATGTATTTGTTCCCAAGTTCCTCCTTAAAAAATAGTGCATCAACTGGGCTGAAAGGTACAAGGCGTACATTTTGGGAAGTTTTAAAGACTTGAATTCATCGTCAAGTCTGCCCTCTGCTTGCTCATCTCGACGATTATTGTGGACAGTCTTGTGGATCTTTATTTGTTTACCCCCTCTCTTATAAATGCAACTTATGATTTTCATACTATTTGTAGTATGGGGTATGTGCAAGTTGGTGAAAAGTGGGTAAAAAGGACTATGTCAAAGCTCAGGCGGACTCTCCCTAACCCTCAAAAATCTCGGCGGATTCTGCCGGTCATTTTTGCAGAACAATGAAGATGTCAAAACTAGACTCTGAGTCGTAGAACGATACTTGGAAACCCTTCTTTAAGTTGTTGCATTTACAGAATCATTTTAGCCCTTATATTGGTAATTTATGGATTGCCATGACAATGATCAAGCATGAAGCTATCCCAACGGTAAATCGCTTAATCAAACATGTTGACTCTCTCAAATGTAGAGTCAACTCCTTCAACAATGAGCTTGCTGTTAAAGTTCAGACCTCATACTCCAGTCTTTCGCGAAAGGTGGAACGTTCTTACAACACCTTCTATGAGAAAGTGATTAACTCCTTCAAGTACTTTTGAGGTGGTCATTTACTTTGCTGGATGACCTTTACTTTTTGCACTTACATCCAATAGGGGAATGTACCTCTATATCTCTTGGACTACTGTTTTTTTGTCACTCTGAATCTTAGACTACTCAATTGTCTGTTTTCTTTGCTTAACTCAAGTATGCCTTTCGCTTATCTTTTATATTATGACAAAGTGGGAGAAAACAAATCTATCTTTCTTGCTCCTTTGTGAGACAGGGGGAGATAAGATAGGGAGAGTTGCATGCATCGATGAACTAAGACTTGAAACTTCAGGGAAGTCCAACTAACTTTAAGTAAAATTGACTATCAAGATTATTATTAATATTGTGATTAATCTTGTAATTGTCAAGAGGGGCAGATTGGTATCTCGTTAGAGTTAGTTGATTTTGAAAATAAACTCTTAAGGCGTTGTTATTAAATCGTAGGTCACCAATTCAAAAAGGAAATCATCAATATAAATGACTTCAAGAAGGAAAAGAATATTGGCTTGAAGTTGCAGAAAAGCATTGGAAAGGCAAGAATCAAATCTAAAGGACAAAAGAAGGAAAGGAATATATGGTTAATCGACAAATGGAGAAAGTTTAAAATGAAGCAGAATACTCACACACTTGGCAGAGATCACAACCAAATCATCAAAAAAGGAAAATCCATGAATCAAGCCACAAGAAAAGAAGTATGTCGATCATACAAGGAAATGATCACCATCAAAAGGATAGAAGAAGAAACGATTTACTTCATGGATACAGATCAATTGAATCGCCTCAATCAAGGACCCCCATAATTGATCCTTGTTTAAGATAAAAACCTTGGGTTTTTCCTTACAAGAACACAAATCATTATCTACACAAACTGACCCATTCTTTTAGTGTGAAATACGCAACTTCGCTTGAGCTTAGCAAACAGTTTTCTTTTGTCTTTGATAAATCTTTGTAAGCACGTGAGTGATAAAATTTAAAAGAAAAGAGAAAATAATTAATTTGAGTGTAGGTATATAAGTTGAAGTAGTGTCAAGGTAGAACACCCTTGAAACCAAAGGGGGCTTGACTAGCCAACGCATTGGTAATCCGAACAAGGATAAAACCTTTTGTGTGTGTTATTACTGCAACTTTCAATTATTTTTTATCTTACTAGTAACTTGAATGGGAGACCACTATCGATTACTGGTAGTTTACTAAATGAATTTTAAATTTAACCCCCATCCCCACCCCCCGGAATATCACAATAAACTTAAGAAATAAGGGTTTTAACTACATTGAAACCCTAGTTTTGTGTTGATTCCTCTAACACAAGGATAACTCGACTTTCATTAAATGTGAGCAGTTAATTACATCTTTTTTCCCCAAAGATAGATATACATATAGATGCACCATACATATGAATGTGGGTCCGTCTCTAATAACAAAATAAAGTTACTTTCTGATTTAAATCATTAGTGCAAGTTTCAGGCTCTGATACGGCATGTTAAAGCATAAACATTCATGTTAATAATGAAATTAATATACATGCATACAAGGATTTTCAACGAGCATATCTGTGAAATAAAACGAAATCAATGTCCCTTTTCCCTATCATACGCTACATTAACTTTTCTGATGGAATCGAGTGCATGTATTAATCATAATGAACATAATTGGACAAATTTATAGGAATCCACTGAAAATTTTAGTAATTTTGTTGCACAACATATAATCTAATGAAATGATGAACATTTAATTATTATAAAAATTAAAATTATATGGTAAAGCTAATTTATGATATGCAATTATCATATTAGTATAATTAGTAGTGAATGCTAGAATAATTACTATTTATAGCTTATCTTTTTATTTCATAGAAAAATAGTAAATACACACAACTATCTACAATTTAGTTGTAACATTTGGAATTTCTAGGCTAATATTGTTTTGCTCAGATAAATGGCGATTCATCCAAAAGAGGATATCTATTTATTAGTTTTTCGTGTATAACTGTATTTGTTTCATTAAATTTTCTTCTATTTTTAAATTGAGCGAATTAGATAAATTTTTGTCAAATTTATTGTGTCAAGATAAAAAACGGATCAAGATCAAATTCAAACTGAATTTGATTAGATCAATATGAATTGAGCCAAAACGGGGCACATAATGAGTCAAGACCCAACCCAACACAATTTTCGCGATGTTTAATTATTTTATTTGTGCTTTTAAAATATTTTAGTATACAATAGAAATACTGATAAAAATATTTTATGAATATATATATAATGAATTCATACTACTACAAAACCTCGAACTTTTTCATGGTCTGCTATAAAAATTGTAATTAAACATGTTAAAATTAAACACATTACAATGTACAGAGCCATTTATGTTGTGGAATTTTAAATTTATATATAAACAGTGAAATTTTTTTATGTATATCAAATAAATATTTTATAGAAAATTAAAATGAATATACCTTCGCCCCTTCTAGATTCGCCATTACATAAAAGTGACCAAAATGTAGGAATTTTTTTATCTATAATACTAAACAATATTATATCTCTTTATATTTTCAGATCTCGTATATATAAAAAAAGTCTATTTGTTATAAAAAAATTAGTCATAAAATCAGAAACTTAAATCTTTAACTGACCTGTCACGCCCAAGGCCTACACCTTGGTAGGAACTGGCACTCGATGACCATTACTGGTCTTGAGAGATACATTGTTCTGACTTACATAACGCAGCGGAAGACTAAACTCAACTCAATCAAGAAACAGAGCAAGCTTAAACGTAGTACTTAATATGATATTCAGGCCAAAATGGTACTTGTGTCTCAACACTCGAACATATGAAATTACAAAGTACATGAGACTCCAAAACTGAACTACTAAGTGAATATGAAGCCTCTAAATCATCTAAGATGGATGTTGGGACAAACCCCACAACATCCTAATGAACAGAACTAGAAAAGCAATCACAAGGATGTCCTCTAAAATGTAAGGGGCTGGCCACTAACTCTAGAACTCAAAGTTGAACAACAATGTGTTGCGTGTTGATTCTTTTTATCTCTATCTTCATCATAAGACGATGCAAGCAAAGTGGCATCAGTACATTGAATGTATGAGTGTGCGAGTTGGAATACTAAATACAACTATAAAATCTTGAAATGGATTAAGGAAGAACTTAACTTGGCTCTGCTTTACTCATAAGAAAAGAACTCAATATAAAGAAATAAGAACATATGCAATATATATAATTTGATATCTTCAAGTAAAGATAAAATAATAATAAACTCAACTTTACTTATAAATGAAAGTAATATAATTTTCTGTTGGAGTTTCTCTAACCGACAACCATAAATTGAGCCTAAGTGATGATACAAAATTTTATCTCTCGTTGTCGAGCATCTTCCGACACCTTACAATCGGTATAGGACCTTACTTAACATAGACGATCCAAAAGCTTAACTAACCTGATCATCTAGAAAGTATGACCTGTTAATACCCACTGTAGCAACATTGTGTAATAGAGACTTGAGTTAATTTGAACTCTCATCCCCACATCGGTTCTCAATACTACTCCCTAAATATACTTTAGCTCATGATTTTAACATAACTTACTTCCTTTGGGTTGAGATAATTTTCTCAACCATTTTTACCCTTAAAAATTTCTCTTGAAATTAGTGTTCCCCTTTTCTTACTAAAAACTATTTTGGAACTCTTAGTTTCCATGTAACTTAAATGTGAAAACATTTATAAACCTTTATGCAATATTTTGTTCCCTTATAACTTTTTGACAGATGATCTAAACTCTTACTATTTACTTCACTTGAACTTAACTCTTAGGGAATACATAGTTCCCTTATCTCTTTTTGAAAATTTAACTCAACTTTACACTTTGGTCGACCTGTAACATAAGCCTTAAGACAATGTTAAAGTGATTGTTTAAGAAAATTTTTAATATTTTAAGAATTTGAATTTACCTACTTCTTAATTTTTAAACTTGACTCTTAACTTCTTTGACCTTTATCTTAACTTCCCTTGAATTTGATTATGGATCAAGGATCATGATCTCATTTTTATGGATGATTTAATGATGTTTAGATGTACATTAGAGTGTTGGAATAAACTAGGAATTATAGGTACATCACTTAGGAACTAGTTCGAAAAGATAGGGAAAGAACGAGGTCTCTAAGTGAGCTTGGCACTCTGAGAGGCGCGGAGCGCCAGAGCTTTTCCTACAGACTCTAGTCAGAGGTGTTGTAGCTGGTGCGGCACGCCAGGACCTGTTGTACAGATCCTTCCCTGAGGGTCTCTAATAATCGCGCTCTCAAGAGGTTGTCAGAGGGAACCTACGACTATTCTTTTCTATGTGTCATCTCTAAACCTCCTAAACTTCCATGGATCCCACCACAGACACTTAGTATCACTAAATACCTCATTACCCAATATATTAGACCCAAATACAATTTACTAGAGATAAATTACTATTCAACAAACAAGAAATTCATATTTTTTCGTCAAGAAATTCCATGTTCATCATTCTATAAACTCTAACTTGCTGAATTGAATCATATTGGGGTGTGGGTTAAAGGACCCTACATAAAATGGTCTGACATACTTTGAAGGGATCACCTCCGACGAAATCCGCAATGATTCATAGCCTTCTTTCTTCTTTCTCCTCTTCTCTTCTCTTTTGTCCCAAGCCGTATGCGTATTAAATATTGTAAAAACTGAGTGAATGCTTAAATTTTCCCTTGATAAACCCATAAGACAAATTAGGAAATTGTAGGATGAAAATACTACTTTACCCTTACTAAAAATCTGATTGGTTTCTCCTCAATCCAACAACCTAATATCCATAAGGCATATCTCATTCGTACGATATAAAAATTTCTCAAACTGTGCAGGGTTAGAAATATCTTAGCATGGGATTTCTAACCGTATAAATAACTCACATCACTTTCTCTTGAGATGAAAGTTATGGCCGTCTAAAAAATGGTCAAAAATTCAATTTTAAAATTTGGAAATTTTCCACATTTCTATTTTTATTTCCAAAAACAATTATTCCTTGATTTTCTAGATTATTCTTAGTTATTTCAATTTACTAGATGTTACATGACCTACACAATAAAATTTAACAATTTTGAGGTATTATATGTCACATGAAAAAAAAAAATAAGTTGACAGAATTAAACAAGTCAAAGAAAATTATCATTAACTAAATATATCTGCCAATTTCTCTTATTAAATAATCACATATTTTTTACTGTCTATTGCTCTCAAGTTATGTAATATTTAATTTTTTAGGTTATTTCGAAAATAAAGTCTTTTTATACTCCTATATTAATTGTTCACTCTATTATAAATAATTCTTCCAATCATTTGATCTCATTGATCCTTAAAATTATTCCTTTTTTAATTTTTTAAATTAATCATGTTTGTACACCTTTAGAAAAAAATTCTAAAAGGGCAAATTAATGATATTTATCATTTTTATTTATGATTTCTTATAATGAGAAAAATAAAAAACTAAATTATAATAAAAATGACATATTTTAACTCTATATTTTAATAAAACAATCTATAATCACATTAAGCTCTAAAATTTCTACTACATGTCACATTTCAATATCCTTTTATGTGTTTTATCTCGAATTAAATCGTCACATAAATTGATACGGACAAGACAATACAACTAAGAAAACTCCAATACTAATTTCTCCCACTCACCCTACTCCATATTACATTTCTGTAAAAGTTAATTTAGGAAGAAAACCTTTTCTCCTTCTTCAGTTCCCTCTTTAAATTCAATTTAAGAAGAAAACCTCTCTCCCTTCTTCAATTCCCTCTTTCACTCCGGGGTGATGAATTTGTAGACTTCAAAATCATTCAAATTTGTGTTCAGCTGTAGAAGTATAACGTGTTCTCAAAAGGTATTTGATACTTTTCTAAAGTTTTTTTTGATGTTTACAGTATAAGTAATAATTTTAGATCTTCATAAGCTTAAACATTTATTCCTTTTTCTGTTTAAAAAATCAAATCTTTCTCATTTTGGTGTTGTCAATTTTGTTAAATAGAAGGCCTATCTTCCTCTTTGTATTTTTTTTGGGGTAGATGTTGGTTTTCTTGGGATTCTGGATTGTAGATAAAACCCTAATTTCCTTTCTCTTTTTTTTTTTGGTTTTTTTTAGATGGTTTTAATGCAATGATATTTATTTTGAGTCAAGGGTCTATCAAAAATCAACTCTCAAACCCCAGAAACAAAGTGAGGAGTAAAATGTTGTCTACATGCTATCCTTTGCAGACCTCTGAAAACATACTTTCTGTCTGGCTATTAGAAATCTCTTGTTTCATAAGGAATTAGTCCAAGATAGACTAAGTTGTATATATGTTGGACATGATCCTTCCTCAACTATGAAGAATAAACTAGAAAAGCATCACCCAATTTGGCATTCATGAGTTGATATGTATTTTAATGTTATGTTATGTGTTGAATTACCTTAGGCGAGATTGAAAATTTGAGTGGAACTTAGGTTAGTAGAGAATTCTTTCTTTTTAAGGGATTAGTCCAAGTAAGAACGAGAAGTATGTTGGACATGTTCGTTCCTTAGGAAGAACCATCACCCAAATTGGGATTCTTGAGTTGATGTTAATATCGAAGTTATGTTGTGTGTTAAATTCTCTTAGGCGAGCTTGAGGTATTGAATGGAAACATACTTTTTGTATGGTTAGTAGAACTTTCTTGTTTTCTAAGGTATTACTAATAGTACATCATCAAACTTAACTATCCTCATGTGATTAAATGTGATATCTGAGAAGCTTGCAGGAATCTCATCAACAAATTCCTGGGGCAGAAGTTCGAAATAATCCCCATCACTAAGGATACATAGTCATTCTTCTTGTAGCATAAATTTTTGGGGTCACATATCCCAAAAAAGGTTAATTGAAATAGTACTATTAGTTGTACCAGAGTTAAATTTACAATCAAACAATTGCACTAAAATTTAACATAAATACTATTTTTATATATACAACAAAAGACTTCTTGAGTGTTGAGGGAATTTTCAATTGTTATCTATTGATTTATAATATAGCGATAAGCACATTTTATTCATAAAGTGTTTTCATGTAAGAACTCGATACTATAAATTTCTAGTACAATAAGTATAATATCACTAATTTAAAGTTCTATGTTCTTATTAAATTCTATACAAAAAGAGTTTATATGTGTTTAATTTAACCTAAGCAAGTCAATTTTACATCATGAGTTGCAAATTAATGAAATCAATGCAAATGTCATCTACAAATTGTACACATTTTTTTTTAAAGTTGTGATATGTTTGTTTGTTGTTCATGTAGCGTATACTCTCACCTTACCAATTGTATACTTGATCAACTTCTACAAATTATCATGCCTCTAGATTAACAAAGACTATCTTTACTTTCCCTTGATTGACTTTGCAGTCTTGTCATTCATTTAATCGATGAAATTCTAAATAGGTTGTATTTTCGAGAAATTGTAAGAACTACTACACATTCTAACGATTGGCAATATACTTGCCGTACGATTCCAAAGGTAGGAAACACCAGAAGAATTGATATCCACTACCATTGGATTTATAATTCTCACTCTCGATTGTTTCTTAAGTTTTTATATAGGAACAACATTGAATGTTATCCTTGATATTATTAGTCTAAAAGTGTGTCCTAATATTGATCGTTTGATACATTTTCTCACCAAAAATTTCATTCAACATTTAGTCCTTAAAATTCCATTTACTTATCCACAACACAAGATCCCTTACTCCTTATTTTATTGTTCCGCATTGAGACATTTGTATCTCATGGAATGTGAAATACACCTTCTATGCTTCTTCAGGGATTTAACAAGATGCTTAGCCTAAAATTAAAATAACATTATCTTCTAATACGTTTGAAATTCTGATCTCTAATTGCCCATTGCATGAGGATTTGGTTATAAAAGACATAAACAATTCGTACCTCCTGAGTATTGATTCTCCTAAGCTAAGGTCATTTGTCTTTTGTGGCGATATACAATTGATATATCTAGAAAATTTAACTCTTCTTTACAATATTCTGTATGAGCCTGCAGGATTAGTTCCATAGGAAAAATGATTTTGATAATATTGATTTCGTTTATTCATGCTCTTGAGCATTTCGGTTGTTTCTGTAGGCTCATACAGAACATTGGAAAGAAGAGGTACATTTTCTAGCTATATAAATTGTATATCGCCACAAAAGACAAATGACCTTAGCTTAGGAGAATCAATACTCAGGAGGTACGAATTGTCTATGTCTTTTAGAACCAAATCCTCAAGCAATGGGCAATTAGAGATCAGATTTCCACACGTAGTAGAATATAATGTAACAAATTTTAATTTTAGGCTATCAACTTATTAAATCCCTGAAGCAACATAGAAGGTGTATTTCACATTCCATGAGATACAAAGTCTCAATGCTGAACAATGAAATAAGAAGTAAGGGATCTTGTATGGTGGATAATTAAATGGACGTTTAAGGACGAGATGTTGAATGAAATTTTTTGTGAGCAAATGTATCAAACGATTAATATTAGGACAAACTTTTAGACTATTAATATCAATGATAACATTCAATCTTGTTCCAACATGAAAACTAAAGAAACAATCGAGAATGAGAATTATAAATCCAATGGTAGGGGATATCAAGTCCTCATGTGTTTCCTACCTTTGGAATTTTATGACAAGTATATTAACAATTCATAAAAAGTGTACTAGTTCTTACAACACCTCGAAAAGACAACCTATTTAGAATGTAATCGATTAAATAAATGGAAAGGTTTCTTAGTCGATTAGAAGAAGGTAAATCTAGTCTTTGTTCATTTGAACGCATCATAATCTATAGAATTAAACACAATACTATTGGTACGGTCAAGGTATAGGCTACACGAACAACAAACAAATGATCTTCACCTAATTCAATTAACATGTCACAACTCTACCAATAAAAGAAAAAGGTGCATAATTTGTAGATGAAATTTTCTTTAATTTCCTTAATTTGCAACTGTTGATGTAAAATTGTGTGGCTTTGGTTAAATCAAATACATATAAAGTATTTTTGTATAGAAATTGAACAGAACATAGATGTTTAAATTAGTGATGTTATACTTACTGTAGTAGATATTTATAGTACTTAATGCTTATATCAAAACATCATATGAAGACATGTGTTTATCATAACATTATAAATCAATAGATAACACTTGAAAGTTCATTCAACACTAAAGGAGTCATTTGGTAGTATGTATAGAAAAGTATTTCTATTAAATTTTGGTACATTGTTGACTATAAATTTAGCTATGGTACAACTAATTACAATTTAATTTTCTTAATATTTTTTACTTTGTATTTGTTTTGAACACTCTCTACGCCACGTCAACACCAAAAAAGCATATTTAATACATTTCAAATTACTTATAGGAGGTATTAGGACATTTAAAGAAATTGTGTGTCCTTAAAATTTCCACCATAGTTCAAAGGGAGTACTTATGCCTTTTTTAAATAAAATAAAACAAAATAAATATTAAAAAATATACATTGTTTTTCCATAACTTTTTCTTTTTGGAATTCGTGGGTTCTAGAACTAAATAAGAATCATTTTCATTCTTTTAGTAAGATTTCTCTTATGATGAATTAAATCTATCAAAAAAATATTGTTGTAGTTTATTAAATGCCTATTTTAACAACTTTTTATTTCTTCAATCTTAATGGTGGTTGTCTAAAATCATATGTTGTAGTAGAACCTACAAATTTGCGTCTATAACAAGAAAAACCGAACCTAATAATTAAAGTCTTCTGGTGCACCAATATGTTAACTCCTTAGAGTTAGTTGATTTTTAAAATAGATACTTAACGTATTTATTCAATTTTCATAGGTAATTATTTCAAAAAGGAAATCATCAACGAAAATGACTTAAAGAAGGAAAAGAATTTTTGCTTGAAACTTTAAAGAAACATTGGAAAGGCAAGCCTCAAATTAAACGGACAAAAGAAGAAAACAAATGTATGGCTGATCAGCACATAAAGGAAAATCTAAATGAAGAAGAATACTCGCACACTTGGCCGAGATCACAACTTAATCATCAAGAAATTAAAGAGTCATAAATCAAGCGACAAGATAACAAGTCTGTCGATCATTCAAGGAAAAGATCAAACTAGCAAAAGGAATGAGGACGATGATTCAAGGAAAAGATCATTCAAGGAAAAGATCAAGCCTCGATCAAAGACTCCCTAAATTAATCCTTGATTGAGATAAATCCTTTGGGGTTTTCCTTACAAGAGAACAAATCATCATCTACATAAACCGATCAAGATTTGTATTGTGAAGTACTCAACTTCACTTGAGCTTAGCAAAAAGTAAACAAATGAAAAGAAAAGAGAAAAGAAAGAATTGGACTGTAGGCATACAAGTTGAGGCAGTGTCAAGGTAGAAATCTGAATTACATTTCACACATGATAACCTTTCAAATTGCTGTAGCACAAAGATCTCTTTAAAGCTCTTAAGGAAACCCCTTGAAACCCAAAGGGAATTTATTAGGCACTGCATTGGTGATCTGAACCAAGATAAAAACTTTGTGTCAATTATTTACAGCATCTTTCTGTTATTGTTTATCTTCCTACTAACTTGCAGGTGAGTCAATTCTTGACTTATATTAGTTGACTAAGTGAATTTTAAATTAACTCCTCACTCTTGAATATCAATTAATATAAGAGAGGGTCTAATAGATTTAGTGTTTAACAACACGAGAGTAAAGATCAAATGTCACATTATCATATCCCCGTTGCTTTACTTTAAGATAGACACTTTTCACATAGAACAACTTACTTCAATGGGAATGATTACTCTCACAAAAAGATAGATTCAGAATCTTTGTCACTGCAAATGAACATCAAGCTTGAGTATTCATCAAGAAAGGCAAAAAGTTATTCCTTGGATTAACTGAAAAGGATGGAACTGAAAAACCTTTTTCTCCTAAATTGTTCAATTTTAATAAGGAACAACAAGAGGTAATTCAAACTAACGCTAGAGCTATGTGTTTGTTGTATGGTGCAGTATGAGGAGCAGAATATTACAAAATTTCAAATGAAGTACTTGCGAAACAAATGTGTGATAACTTTAAGTAACCTATGAAGGAACGACGAAAGTCAAGGAAGCGTAAATCAGCTCCCTTGTAAATGAATACGAACTGTACAAAACGGTTGACGATGAAAATGTTTAATCTATGTTCTCAAGAATCATAAAAATTGTCATGGAACTAAAATCTGTGGGAATAGTGTATTCAAACTAGATAAGAGTCACTAAACTTGTGAATTGTCTAAACAAAGACTGGGAAACAAAAGTTGTCATTCTTAAACTAGGAGATCTACAAAACATGATATATGATGAACTTCAAGCTAACTTAATGGCTTATAAACAAAATCACATTAACAAGTACAACAACGAAAAAAAACAATGGCTTTTATTGGTGAGACATTAGAAACTGAGGAGGAAGACGATGAAAATCAAGATTAAGGAATGACCCTCATTAATCGTAGAGTAAGACAAATGCTCAGACAAAGGAGACAGCGACCTCAAAAACATTAAAAAACAGAGGACTTCAAAAGAAATAATTATCGATGGTACTACTACGGAGAACCAATACATATCAAGAAAACTTGTCCAAAATGAAGAAGAAGAACCAATCGACGAAATGAAGATCCAAAAAGTATCGTAGCATGGGAACAAGGAGAAAAAACGGATGAGGACAACGATGAAATGAAAAAGTCGTGTTTCGTGTCTCTAGAAGAAACAAGCGAGGTAAGGTCTTACAATTGTCAAAATTGTAATTACTTATAAAACTCTTTGGATATGGATAGTGATGAATTATAGAAATTTATTCACGAATACAACAAACCTGTACAAGAAAAGAAAGTTTGGAAGATTCTCCTTGAAGCAAGTCAGATTGAAGTTGATTGATACACATTCTTACCTTAAATTCATTGAACATCTGGCCCCTGTTTTTAATTGGAATCGAACCCCAAGTAAGGTACTCACCATTATAATGAGTACCGTTGCACTTTAAAATAATCTTGACATACCCACATCCATACGTAAGCTGAAATATGAGTTTATTGACAAAGAATGGTTAACAAAAAATAATCAATAAATTAATTCAAATATAAAAAGACAAATAAAAGATGAAACATAATTAAATAAAACTTTTATCCTAACAGCTTGATGACAGTTCTACAAAAATTGTGTCTATCGCCTTCCTGAGGACCACTTGCATCTATTTGCTGGTTGTTGGGAGTAATATGCTCTGAGCCATTGGATTCAAGAGGAAGATTTGAAAATCCAATTGGTCCACCATAAGTATTAAAATTATTGCACTAACTAGCACTTGCTGATGGTACGGTAGACTCATGAACAAGATGTGAATAACCATGCAATGTTTAGTAACAAGATCTAGGTACAACAATAGGTGTAGATGTAGTATAACCAGATTGTGGAGCCACATGAGTAGAGGCATTATGTGCCTAGTGTCCACAGTGAGTAGGTAAAACTGATGCTCGTTTTGAAATAATTCCAACACCATATTCACAAACTAAATCACATTAACCTATTTGAAAGAACTTAACATATTTATAAGTCTATTTAGTTTAGTTTAACTTAGTTCCAACACTTTATTCACCGACTAATTCACATTAACTTGTTTAAAGAACTTAACAATTTTCTAAGTCTAATTAGTTTAGTTTTAACTTAATTCCAACACTATATTCACCAACTTAATCACATTAACTTATTTAAAGAATTGAAGAATTTTTTAAGTCTAATTAGTTTAGTTGTAGCTTAATTCAATCACAATATTCACAAATTAAATCACATTACTTATTTGAAGAACTTAAAATCTTTCTAAGTCTAATAAATTTAGTTTTAACTTAATTTAAACACTATATTCACCAAATAAATCATATTTCTTAATTGAAGAACTTAAAATCTTTGTAAGTGTAATTAGTTTAGTTTTAACTTAACTCTAACAATATTCACCAACTATATCACATTTACTTATTTTAAGAACTTAACATCTTTCTATGTTTAATTAGTTAAATTTTCAATTAATTCCAACACTATATTTACCAACTAAATCACATTAGCGTATTTGAAGACCTTAAATTATTTCCAAGACTAATTAGTTTAATTTAACTTAATTCCAACACTATATTCACCAACTAAATCATATTAACTTATTTAAAGAACATAACACCTTTCTAAGTCTAATTAATTTAGTTTTAACATAATTCCAACACTATATTCACCAATAATATCACATTAACTTATTTATTGAACTTAAAAACTTTCTAAGTCTAATTAGTTTAGTTTTATCTTAATTCCAACTCTATATTCACAAACTTAATCGCATTAACTTATATAAAGAACTTCACAACTTTCTAAATCTCATTAATTTAGTTTTAACTTGATTCAAACACAATATTCACCAAATAATTCGCATTTCTTATTCGGAGAACTTACCATCTTTCTAAGTATAACTAGTTTAGTTTTAACTTAATTGAAACATAATATTCACTAACTAAATCAAATTTTGTTATTTGATGAACTTAACAACTTTATAAGTCTAATTAGTTTAGTTTTAATTTAATTCCAACACTATATTCATTAACTAAATCTCATTAACTTATTTGAAGAACTTAATATCTTTCTAAGTCTAATTAGTTGAATTTTGTAACAATATATATATATATAATATATATATATATATATATAAAATTAATAGAAGTTTAATTTGATAAATTTAATTTATCGATGAAGTTAATTTTTTATTTTTAAATTATATTCCTCCCAATTATATAAATTCAAATATAATATATAAATCTTGCCTTAAATTGATCATCGATATTTCTTTAAATGATGATGTATTTTATGCATAATTAATCAACATATTTCATACTCAGATAAAGTATATTTTGCATGTCCTTATAATTAGGAAGTGAATACTACACTTGACATACGTTCAAGTTCGAAAGTATATAATAATATTATCTCGCATTTCATACTCGTATAGATTATATGTTAGCTCTTCACTTCTACATCATAAAATGAGATATTAAGTTCAAGATTATACGACGGACTAATAGATTTGTACTTTACTCTTGAAATATAAGTATAATTATATCCTAATTTATAGCAACGTAGTTTTATACTCTAAATATGAATTATATATATATTGAATTAATTTATTCCATGAAGTCTAACTTGTTATTTATAAAAGTATACAAAATTGTTACACTTTTTGAACAATTTATTGTATGTTTTAAATTAAATTTTAGTAGTATGCTAAATAGAAAAAATTATGATTAATAGAAATATTTTATACAAAGCGACCTCTGGATGTCGCTTTTATTAAAATGAACTAGATAATATAATAAAACCGACCTCATGAGGTCGGTATCACATTAAATATAAGATACATAAAAGTAGTCATATAAAATTAAAAATGTTGACATCAAGAGGTATATATATAAATATATATATATATTTACACTTCTTAATTATATAAATTAAATTTTATTGATCAGTGAAAGTTTAGCAATATCAAATCTAATAAATAAATCTCTGTAAATTGATGATCGACATTTATTTAATTTATAATGTGTTTCATATATAATTAATTAGTTTATTTCATAATCATATGAATTATTTTTTACATGTCATTATAAAATTAGATAGTTATCACTACATTTGACATACATTCATGTTCGAAACTATATAATAATAGTATCTCTCATTTCATACTAAAATAGATTATATGTTAGCTCTTCACCTCTATATCATAACATAAGATATTAAGTTCATGATAAGACGGTGTACTATAGTTTAGTGCATTACTCTATAAATATATGTATAATTATATCATAATTAATTTCAATATAGATTCATACTTTAAATATGGATTACAAATTTTTTTTTTCCACGAAGTCTAATTTTTTTTTATAAAAGTATACAAAATTAGTACACTTTTTTAACAATTAATAGTAAGTTCCAAAGGAAATTTACTCTTATTCTAAATAACAAAAATTATAATTGATAGAAATATTTTAAAATAACCGACCTCCGGATGTCACTTATATTAAAATGAATTAGATATAATAAAAAAATTTCGATCTTATGAGGTCTGTCTCACATTAAATTTTAAGAAAAATAAAAGGAATCATATTAAATAAATAATATTGACATCGAGAGGTCGGTATTTTATATAAAATGACATAATACATATATTGGGCCCTAAACTTGACTTCGAATTTTAACTTTGACCTCAAACATTCATAATGCACAAATAGGCACTTTAACTATCCTATCTTTCAATAAATAAACACCCGATTTTTGGAGCGAAAGTGTGTGAAATGCAAACGATCCCACGTGTATTAGTGATTCAATCAGTGGCTGCCTACTAACTAAACATTTTACTTGTCCTTTTTTATTTTAAAAAATATCTTACATGTCATTTTGAAAGTAAAAAAAATTAAATTAATTTAAATTAATATAAAAGAGATTTATTAACGGTAGAATTGTCATTTCAGCATTTTTATCTTTGTGAGCCTCGAAAATTACCCCTCACTCCTGCATAATGAGTGCATTTCACGCATTTTACCAGGTAGGAAACACATGTTTATTTATTGAAATATGGGAAAGTTAAAGTTCCTATTTGTGCACTATGAAAGTTTGAGGTCAAAGATAAAATTTGAAGCCAAGTTTATGATTCAATAGATATATTATGCTTATATAAAACCGTCACCCAGAGTACGATTTATTTTATGTTAATTGAAAATATTATTTTTCTAATAGCCATGATATAAATATTTAAATTAAAACTAATTAAATTGCATGATATTTAATTTTACCAATTTTTAGAACTCCGTATTATAATATTTTTTATTTTTTATTTACGCAAAACCATCCTCATGAGGTCTGTATTTAACTAAAATAACATCACTGACCTTATGAGGTCGATATATGAATGAAGAACAAATACCGACCTCATGGATGAAATAAAAATATTGACTTCATGCTGTCAGTATATGGATTAAATAAAAATACCGACCACATGATGTCGGTTTTTGAATTTTAATGAAGTAAAAGTGTCAATGCCACGAAATCGGTATTTTTATTAAAGATAAATATCGACCTTATGAAGTCGTTATTTAGATGAAGTAAAAAAACCGACCTCATGAGGTCAATATTTGGATGAAGAAAAAATACCGACCTTATGATGTCAGTTTTTGGATGAAATACAAATACTGATCTCAGTTGGTAGGTTTTTAGATAAAAGATAAATATCAATCTCATAAAGTCGGTAATTAAGTGAAGTAAAAATATCGACCTCATGAGGTTGATATTTGGATGAAGAAAAAATACAGACTTAATAAGGTCGTTATTTGAATAAAATAAATATACCGACTTCATGATGTCAGTATTTTGATGATGTAAAAATACCTACCGCATGATGTCGGTATTTGGATGAAATATAAATACCGGTCTCATGATGTCAGTATTTTATAATAATAAACATTCTAATTTACATAAAACCGTGATCTGATTTATATAAAGTTAATTAAAAATATCAATTTATAATTTTTGAACTCATTATATAAATATTTTAATAAAAATTGTTACAATTATATATTATTAATTTTATTGACATCCAAATGTCAGTATTATAATTTCTTTTGTTTTTTTTACATAGAACCGTACTTCAAAAATAGATTTAAATAATATTAAATCCCAGTATTTCTCAATTTTATTTTTTTATTTAATTGAGAAAAATTAAAATATGTTTATTCATTTATTTTATTTATTACCGACATTAAGAGGTTTATTGTAATTCACTTTTTCTGCTAAAAAATACGTACCCTCTGATGTCGGAATTTTTTTCACTCTTTTTTTGTGTAACAACCCTAAAAAAGAATAATATAACAAATGCTTAGTGTGTTAAGAATCCCTATGATTAGACCAAGGTTCACACATATTGATGCGCGTAGACCAAGACGTCTGAACCCTTGCTACAGCCAAGCCAACTAACTTGGAAAGTTACTTGAGCATGGAAAGGTTGGGTTCAACCATGTAGGGCTCTCGAATATGAAGATTTACTTGAAGGATTCTTTACTGGAATTAAAAAGGGAAAATCTTTATTTGGAGGGTCACAGGGTAAAATGATCTTTTTTCCAGGCTAAGGGTAGTACAATAATTACCTAAAATATATAATTTATTAATTAAATTATAAGGTAGTGGGGCATTTTGGGGAGAGAGGTCCAAAATTGGGCTCTTGAAGTGAAGTCTTCCTCCACCCTAGTTCGACCCTAGGTGGAAGAAATGTTTTAAATTGTTTTTAATTTAGGTGTTAAATTAATATAATTAATTTATCTTTATTAGTTATTTGCTGATTTAAAATAAAGGAAATAAGATTTTTAATAATTAAATAAAATATTATTTGACTAAGTCCTAACCTAGACTCCTAACCCTAAGAAAACTCTTCTCTCCCACGCTCATCTCTCTCTCACGTCTCTATCACTCTGATTCACCTTTTTTTCTGCCAAAATAACTCCAAAAGAGTAGGCAAACCAAATTTCTTCACACTTGAATAAATCACACGAAAATCTAAGAAAAACAAACGTTAATCAATCCCGTGGGTAAAGAGATAGTTTTCCGTCGTGTTTGGTCTTGAACTTTTGGTGTTTGACGTGTGTTTGGAGGAGTTCTTTTCGAAGCAAGTCGAGGTTATAACGTCAAAAAGGTATGAATTCTCTTCTCTCTTGGTCCCTTTTCCAAGAGATCCCTTATGGTTAAAAATATTAATTCTGAAAACTAGGAATGTTCCCCGTTGCATGTCCCTGTCACTAGCTCCCACTGAATCATATGTTGGTTATGTTTGCTGGTAGAAGACTAGGGATGAAACGTGTTTTAGTCATGATTTTGTGTTTATAAGTATGTTTGGAATGTGACTTATGTTGATGTTTCCAGAAATGTAACTACGTGTGTATGTCTGTGTTGCCGTGGCTATTGTTCATTGTTTAGGACTTTAAATGGCATGATACATATTTATATTGCATGTACACATGTCGATGTAAATGTGATGTTCATATGAGTTGAAATGTTGCTGATTTGAGGGATAATCTCTTGTCTATACGAATCCATGAAAACACACCTAAAATGTTCTAAATGAACTAAAAAACACCCCTTCAAACTAAGGTGAAACTTGATGAAAGAATGCTTAAAAAATAAAAGAAAATTTCAAGCTTTTAGTGATGAATTTCGTTCACCAAAGAGGGTTAAAAATGTGGAAAAAAATGAATTAGAACAAGTGAGGTCATGGAGGATTGAACCCGTGACCTCACCATGTTTAAAACCATGAAAGTAAAGAAGTAAAAATAAATGTGGTGTAGGGGATTCGAACCATGGTTTTGGCTAGAAAATGTAACTTAAAATAAAAAATTGACATATGAGGGGAGTAAGATTCGAAACCACCACCTCTTAATCAGATTTAAGGAGGAGAATAAAAGAGAAATAAAGGGGGAGGCGTGTGGGAATCGAACCCACAACCTCTTAGGCATATTAAGGAGGAGATTAAAAGAAAACTAAAAGGGGGCGCGTGTGGGAATCGAACCCATGACCTCCTAGGCAAATTAAGGAGGTGAATTAATGAAATATAAAGGAGGAGGGGTGTTGGAATCGAACCCACAACCTCTTAGGAAGATTTAAGGAGGAGAATAAAAGAAAAATAAAGGGGAAGACCTGTGGGAATCGAACCCATGACCTCTTATGCAGATTTAAGGAGGAGAACAAAAGAAAAATAAAGAGACGCTATATGGGTTTGATCCCACAAAGTTATAGTCTACTCGAAATAGAAAAGTAGAAATAGATCAAAAAAAATTAAAAGGGGATGTGGGGGTTTGATCCCACAACCCCTCGGCCAAGTAAGAGGTAATTCAAAGGAGAAAAATATAAAGGAAACATGGATATTGGGGCTCAGAATAGGGTCCCAATGTCATGTAGACCCAAATAAAATAAATGAAAAAATGTAAGTGTTGTCTAAGATATTCGAAATTGGGTTCCCTTGCCCGAATTCCGTATAGATTCATAAGTCATATCTAAAGTATATCTTCAAGAATAATGCTGCCTACTTAGATCAAAATCGAGATCTTTTCATACATACAAGATGCATAAGTCTTGAACTACATAATCTTAGGAAGATATGAATCATTTAAACGAACTATGAATGAAGCCTCATGGCTTGTATTTATAGACCCATATGTCTAGCAAACATTTAAAAATAAGTGAACCTAAGATGTACGTACTAAAATGATGAAACTCTAGAAGGGTTAAGTAAGAGTGTAAAACACACAAAATGGCCAATTGCATTGTTATAAGATGAAATGAATATTATGTAAAGAAATTATGAAACCCTAGAAGGGTTAAGTAAGAGTAGAGACACACAAATGGCCAAGTGCATTGGCATATAATGAAATGAACATTCACGTAAAAAAGGGTGAGTAATGATGAAGAGAAAATGTGCTAATGTTTATGAATGTGGTGACAACATGATATGAGGCTAATGTAAAATATGAGAGCTATCTCAAATGAGACTAAGTAAATCTTACCAAAAGGTACTCACCTATGAGAGTGTAATGTTATTTAAAAGACCAGTCTCTATGAACAATCGAATGAAAGTATTGAGATTAACACACTTAATACTAATTATGAGATGACAAATAATCTATTGAGCAATGACGTCCTCATACTAGAAGCCAACTTCTATGACATATGAGTTGAATATAATTGAAATTTATACTGAGCACCGATAGACTAGCTCTGAGTGGTGATGCCTTCTTTCGTGAATGGCGGAGGTTAACGTAACTCTCATGATATATCACTTAGAATTCGAACCTAAATTGCCAATATAGGGATCTGCTAGCATGTTTTGGGTCACTTTGGCTGGTGATTCCACCTGTTTTCGGTGTGGGTTTCATGACACTGGATTTCATGATTCTCATATGATCTATGTCATTTAAAGTTAAAGTCTCAATGAATTAATGAGGCCAACCTCAAATGAAACACATAATGAAACGAATGATATATATTTATATATATAATGGGGACATATCACTGATATGATCGACGCTTTTCCATGACGGTCCGTCGACTTATCAATGGACCGTCGATCCTTCTGTAGTCCCACACTTTGTCAGAATTCCTTAGTTTCTTGCAGATGCTTGGACAGTGGACGATCACTACCTACTGACCGTCGATGGCTTTATGGGTCACTTGTGCACTGTCTTCTGAATTTTCATTTTGGAAAACTTTCCTACAAAACACAGATAAAACACATTAAAATTACTAAAAATAGGCCCTAGAAATACACTAAACTTAAAGAAAAAGCATTGAAAGAACTATGAAACAAAAGTACATTAACACCCTCAACTTAAATTCGTTTTTTATCATCAAGCGACGCACTAAGACTCACCACAACACCTTTGTACAAAAGTATCCTCCTTTAAGCTTTTTCTATCATTTGGCTATCGATCCAGACTATTTTCATTGCTGTAATGAATGATTTAACTTTGAGGATAGCTAGGCTCATTCATGTGGATCAGACCATGACACAGACTCACCATGCACCGACACCTCTACTCTTTTATCTCTCACCAAGGTACAAACATTCCAATATTGCAACTACTGTCTTCGCTTCAAAAGATATCCTCTTTTTTTTTGCACATTGATGTTAAAATTCGGTATATGGATCATTATTCAACACTCACACTTAAAAAAGCTTCATACCTAGTTGGTACTTGTAGCTATAGGCTTGCCCTTATTGTCACTGCTTATGTTCACCATATTAGACTCTTAAGATCACAATAGGATTTTCTTGGCTTATAACATAGGCTTTGGGTTAGTTTTGATACACATGGGTACATTATAGTGACTTGTGGCCCTACTTGACATTACTTCTAAGTGTCCTACTTCTTTTATTCTCTATTATGCCCTACTCCTCCTTTTCTTATCCTCTTTGACTTGTTTTCTCCTTTCTTTTCTCCTTTTTTGTGCAAATGACTCTTACATAAACACCTCTTATATTTTTTTTACTTGATTTCCACTTTAACTGAGTCACTTCTATTTTTCACTATTTATTTTCTTCCGTTTTACTTTTTTTTCACATTAATCCTTTAAACCCCACTTTTCGGGACATTACTCGTAGTTGCCACCCTCAACTTATTACTTTACCATGAGGTGAGGTACACAATATCCAAGGTTGGATCAGGGCCAAGACGAGACCGGTTTCTACATTCGCCACCCTCAGTTTATGCTTTTGGCCTAAGTTGAGCTGCATAGTCTAAGGAGGAACCAGGGCCAACACATTATACGCAGGGAGGATGAATGGGGGTAGAAAAGAAAGATCCATTGTAAGCTCAAAATTTTTAGATCATAAATGGATTAATTTCAGTTGGTTTTCTTTTATTCTAGACTTAAGATTGGCTAATTTGAACAAGAGCCTATGATTCTTTCCTAATAGTCTAACACATATTTCTTTTTGAAGGACTAAGCGGGCAAGTTCTAGCTTGGTACCAATAGTGGAACAATATAGTTTCCTAACACTCTCTTAACACCTCATGACCCTACGAGATTATCGGACACCTAGTTCGAGTATTAGATTGAAGGTCATGCAATGGTGCATCTGTATGTCATGCATTGATCAAACACATTCAACATTCACTATGTCTAATCATGCAAGCATTCTCTTTCAAACGAGAGATCATTCATATTTAGTGATCATGATTCTGATTTAACATTCATACTTTGTACAAGATACTAAACATGTTTGTTAAACAGTAAAATAACAAGTCTCTTGTGGCAAAAGAACACAAGCAAGAAAACCACCAAGTGAAGATCGTGAGTTGGCATAATTATTCTTCACCTTGCCACTCACTTTCCATTCACCTCACCCCCAACAAAAATACATGAAATTGTCCCTAATGGATAAAAAGTAAAGCAAAGGTGGTAGGTAAAGCAAACTTGAGGCACAAAGCGCTAAAGATCAACAAGATGGCGAGTTCGGTTTCCCGCAGCTCGCTCCTTAAGTAATAGGGTCGCCATCAGTGGTGCCCGCAAAACTTTTTTACCCTCAATGGTGCTCCTCTCAACATTTACAAACCTGGAGCTAGACGCCCGACACCTAACCCACGAGCCCTCATCTAGCAGGCCTCCTCATCAAACAATGAATCTCTTCTTGTAGACTCCATCTCAGTACGATACTTCTTCCTAGACTGTTTCTCCTCACTGTCTCTAGATCGGTGCCTCTTGGCACGGTCACGTGGAGGGGGTGGCGGTGAAATAGTGGTAGTGAAACAAGATCCGCAGGTGCGGCCTTAGGCTCGGATACCCTTATGTCTAAGACAAAATCAATATCAACCCTCAAACATGCCACATCCGCCTGAACTAAAAAGCATCGAAGCAGTAGTGGACCCCTTGCATTCTCCTCTCCATCTGTTGAGCTACCTTCTTCTAAATTCGGTCCTCCTCTACCTTCTCGAGTTTTGTCATGCCATAAGCTACCGCCAAAACGCGGAAATGAAACTTAGAACGAGAAGTGATCCCAAGCAAACCCTGCAGGGATGATCATTAGTATACTAAAGATAATAAACTGATGCGGAAGCTCAATCAAATTAAATCTGAAAAGATGGGGAATACCCATATTCTATACCTAGGATATTTGAAAACAATAAGTTAATACAAAGGAAATATTAACTCAATACTAAGCTGAATTTAACTAGGACTTAAATAAGCCTGTAAAAACTGTACTATATATATTGGGACAAGCCCCAGCTAAATCTAACAAAGATTAAACTAAATAATTGAAGTCTGAAATTAAACAAATGACTATTGTCCTCGGAGAATGAGGACTCATTACTGAATTGGCTAAATTAAAGATTGGAAAATCGATCTATGCGTGATCTTGATTCTAAAAACCTAAACCTACATCACGAGAAGATGTAGCGCAGGTATGCGTCAGTACATGAAAGGACTGAGCATGTAGAATAGAGTAAAGCTGAAGTGAAATATAATTAAACAAGCACAAGAGCAAGTATAATAATCTAAACATGATATACTGATTACTGAGATAACTATTTGCAATGACTTATTTATAATATGCTGAAACTGAATGCTGATTATTAATGATAAATGGTTAATTTAAAGAGTATGACAGAACTTTTGGAGCTACTAATAACTGGTCAAAAAACCACATGAGCTAAAAGTGGAGTCTGATGTATACGCTTCTTTGAGAGGAACCAATCTACCCTGCCAAATGTATAAAGGTATGCTGGTGTGATCACTAAACTGATTTCGCACAAATGGAAACTTACAACCTACTTGAGTAGTAGTTCTTGGGCAATTCGGTACACAAAACCCTAGTACAACTCAGTATTATGCTACTCCCAATGAATTCAATAGATTAACTGATTATGTTTGAGATTCTGTAAATAACGCATAGCTCGAAAATGAACATGCAAACTGAGAATGCAAAATTAATCTGGTAATTATACATTTATAACTAAGCCATGTATATCTGAGGTATGTGAAACATCTGACCTAGCAAGTGTAATTGAAGAACTAAATAAGTACAAAGATAGTGTTCTGTAATCGATGTTATACTTTGTGTAATAACATGATAATCTGATTTGACACATAAATTTTAACTAAATCATGAAGTTTTGCATTAATTCTAGGAACCCTAGATTTATTCATGATAAGAGAACAAAGATTTTTGGTGGTCTACTTTCACAAGATAGCAATTCGGGCACTTGGCAACAAACTCAACAATGTCCTTCTTCATACCTTCCTAAAAATATATCTCACTAAAATTAAGGTACATCTTGGTTGAACCCGATGAAAGAAATATCAAGAGCTATACGCCTACTCTATGATCCTCTCTTGGAGTCCATCCAACACATAATATGCCTTTGTACTTCAGCACACTATCTCAACCTTGTTCAAAAGCCAATACTTTTTGTTTATGAAAATTTGCCTTCATGTAAAGAAAATGTGGTTTTAGTCTTGCTTTTCTTACACCTTAGACACTATTGATGATTCAAGCTTATTAGTCACCACTATCCCTCCTTTTGTGAAATCCATAAGTCTTATTCCTAAGCATGAAAGTCTGTGCACATCTTTAAGTATATCCCTCTTTATTCCTTAACATGGGCGGTTCTCCTTATAGATAACCAGTTTAAGGCATCAACAACAACATCATCCTTACATGGGTGGTAAAGAATACACATGCCATAATCCTTGAGTATGTCTAACCACCTCCTTTGTCTTAGATTGAGCTCTTTTGAGGTGAACATATTGTAGTATCTTGTGGTCAGTGAATATATAGACATGAATGACATAAAAATAATAATACCAAATCATAAAGGCAAAAACCACAATAAATAATTCAAAGTCATGGGTTGGGTATTTCTTCTAATGAACATTCTACTATACCTTGCCTTTTTGCATTAACATACAACCAAAACTAACTCTTACATCACAGTACATCACAAAATTATGAGTACCCTCCGGTAAAGTCAAGATCGAAGATGTAGTCAACCACTTTTTCAATTCCTTAATGGTTCTCTCACAAGATCTAGACCATTGAAACTTTAATTTCTTCTAAGTTCACTCGATCAAGGCAGACGAGATAGATGAAAACCCCTAAAAAACTTTCTATAGTAGCCTGCTAAACCCAAAAAACTCTTAATATCGGTTGGAGACATGGGTCTAGGCCAACTCTGAATTGCTTTTATGTTTTGGGTATCAACTCAATTCCCATCGATGGAAATTATGTGGCCCAAGAATAACATACTTAGCAAAAATTGACAATTGGAAATCATGGCAAATAGCTCCTTTTCATTCAACGTCTGAAGTACTATTATGAGGTGACTAGCATGATATTTTTAATTCTTTCAATAGATTAATATGTCCTCAATGAATATGATAACAAATATATCTAAGTAAGGCTTGAAGATTGTTCATAAGATCCATGAAAACTGCTAGTGCATTGGTGGCACCCTAAAGTTGCACGAAAAAATTATATATCCTTGGAAGAGGATACTTATTCTTGATTTTAACCTCATATAATTGGCGAAAGTCTATAGACATCATGAGGGAACCATCATTCTTTCTCACAAACAAGACTGGAGCGCCCCAAGGTGAGACACTTGGTCGAATAAAATATTTATCTAACAGATCTTACAACTACTCTTTCAACTCTTTTAACTCTGCTGGTGCCATTCTATATGGTGAAATAGTGATAGCACGAGTATATAGAATGATATGTATAGATATCCTAAATTCTATTCTCTTAGAGGAGGGACTCTGGGTAGATAATTAGGAAAAACTTCTGGAAACTCTTTTACTGTAGTAACTTACTGAAGGTAAGGTACCTCAACAGTTTAGTCATTAACTCAAAGTAAGTGATATGTACACAACTTTGAAATGAACTTCCTTGCGTTAAGGTACAAAATAAAATTACCCTTGTACACTGTTGAACTATTACTCCACTCTAACATTGACTCATTAGGAATTTGAAATTCCAAAACTCGAGTTCTACAGTCCATTAATCCATAAAAGGCATTAAGTCCATCCATACCTAGAATGAAATCAAAATCTACCATGTCTAACTATGCTAGATCATCCGTTGTGTTCTTGTTATTGATAGAAATAGGAAAATCATGATACACACTTTCAGCTAGAATCTCCAACATAACCAAAAAAAAGTTCACACAGTTTCGTAGTAAGAATCTCAAATTGAATTGCAATATAAGTATTTAGAAAACATAAACTTGCTCTTGGGTCTACCAAAGAGTAAGCATCAAAAGTAAATAATTTTATCATACCCATGAGAACATCAAGCAAGTTCTCTTGCTCTAGGAGCCTATTGTTGCATAGAAACTATTTTCCCCTACGGCAGTACAAGAAGTGGATCCTCTAGGTGCAGTTGTGACTGGTTGAGGAACTCATAAATATTGAGTTTTATTGCCCAAACTTCAACCACGTTGCTTATTCTTAGGGCACTCTCTCATGAAGTGACCCTTTTCACCACACTTGAAGAAAACTCTATGTCCTAAACGATATTTACCTCGGTGGGTTCTACCAAACTTAGCACATGCACAAACCCAACTAAACCTGTGCCAACCTTTCTTTAGACTGTGCTGGCCTAGATCATTAGATTTGAAAATTTCAGCCATGGTAGTCACCTATGTTTCTAGGATCAGGTTTACTATATGATGATGGTGCATGCCCTTCCTGTTTTTGAAATTGTAACCAATTCAAACCACGTTTATACAGCCCAGACTAATTCCCAATCATGACTTTCTTGTTTTGTACACTTCTCTGTCCTTCAGCTTCTCCTTGTAAACTTTATTAACATAAACCATATATTTTAATGTCCACGGTTAGCATTTTCTGCATTCCTTCATTACTAGATAAACAACTCAAGCCAGCGACAAACAACCTCAATCTGCTCCTTATAAAATTTACCATATTACGAGCATAGTGAGACAATTGGGTGAATTTCATTCCATACTCATGAACACTCATGGAGTTCTTTTTCAAACTAAGGAACTCCAATACCATTGCCTCCTTCATTTCTTAAGGGAATAACTACCCCAAGAAAGCCTCTTCAAAACAAGCCAATCTTAGATGTGGTGCATACTCATTTGTTCTCTCTTTCCACTGATTGAACCAAGTCATAGACATATTGACCATATACATCACCTGAACACTTTCTGAAGTTATTCCACAAATGTCACATCCGAGGAGCACTCCCTATAATTAACATGGCATACTTTACCTCTCTGAGGTCTTGTACAAGCCCATAGTTATCATTCAAATCGCATTAACATAGTAAATTTAGCGGAAAATTTAACACTTTTTATAGCACATCATATGCTAGAAACTTCATCTCATATATATATATAACATAACTCATAACACATTTTTAGACCCGAAATTTCATTGCCATCTTATCTCAACACTTTGAAATACAATAGGGATACGAACCATAAAACATAAGACATATCTATACAGCATTTAATAAACTTTCATTAAGACATAAGTAGGGAATCCTTGGAACATAAGGACCCATTATTTGAGATTCGGAATCATATCAAGCTCCTCGATCATAGACATACTTTAAGCATCCATAACCTACACTTTGTGTAAAAAATTAGAGAAGAATGGGATTAGTACAAGAATACACTAAGTATGGCAACCATGCAAAAACATGGATTTAAAGGATAATTTTCTTGAAAATCATACTTCATGCCTTCTTAAAAAATAATTATAAAACCTTAAAACAATACCATTTATATCATTCATATAAAAACAATCAAAGGCCAAACACCGTCGAAAATCACATATAGAATTTAAGTTCCATTTTACATCACTTTACAATGAGCTCATTGTCCTTAAGAGTTAACTATTTCGTTTAATTCACTAGCCTCCCAAATAAACCTTTAGTGATACTTGCTGAAAATCATGACCTTAGAACCACAAGGAAAACCATACATACTACTTACACAAGACAACACATATCATCCTAAAAATATAGTACACCATAGACATATTTAAACCAAGACAAAAAGAACATTACAGTGAACTAGTCATTATTCACTTGTACTATTTTACTTCAGATAGAACCTTATAAGACCTAAATCATGCCCCCAATAAAAGTCTACAAGTGCAATGCACATGTAAGGCCCAATCACCTCACACATACTTAGTAAACCTGTAATGAGACCACAATCCTTTACATGTATGTCATATATCAACATTGTAATAGTAGAAAACTTCATTTCTATCAAGCAAGACCTTCATCATATAGTTAACAATATCGAAATCATGCATAAAGACTCATATCATGCACACCTTCATAAAACGTAGACAAATACTACAACGTCATTCATCAAAAACACATACATAGCGACATTCATTAGAACACCTTCCTAGAACTTCCGAAGGAGTTACTTGTGAAATGTCTATATGGGTTCATTACTTCAACCTAATATAAGTAACGCCCTTTAAGTTATTCTAGTTAGGGTCTTATGCATTTACTTCCATTGTCCATTTTACTTTAGGGTAATTATAGCCTTAACTGATATAGAACATGTGGTGCTAAACATAGAATCCGGTTTCATAAAACCTCACACCCAAAAAGGGTGGTCTATCGGCCAAAATATCACCAAACATGACATAGCTTTCTAGGTAGGTCCACTAGCTAGTATCGTATGGTGTCAAAATAGTTATGGAAATTGGGAGAAATCATGGAAATATCAACTCTACGCCCTATGTTGGGTCATGAGGCCATCCACCCCGTGAGGACTGTAGTGAACCCTACTTTCCATATGTGGGAAAGTTTCACCACCTAATCTACAAGTTCATTCGGTTCTAAGCTAGGTTCCCTTTATTGAAAAAACCATTATTATCTTTTTCATAAAAAATAAGCTTATGATATTTTCTCCCATATGCTTATAACATATTTGAACACCTATCTAGTTTTAGAGTATTCTTGGGCACACTTTCAAGGCCCCTTTATTAACTAGCTCATCTTTGACATGTGTGAGTGTATGCACACATATGCGCAATCCTTCCGAATATCACCTTAAGTAACACATATTTATACACTCATATTCATATATATAGAAACCAAAACTAGAACTATCCAATCAAGTTATACATGTCCAATGCATAAACAAAATAGCATACCCTTGCCCATACTGGTAAACATATCAAGTCATACTAGCTAAGGAAAGACATATCACACTTTCATAAACATCATATTAACATGCATAGTAGTAGACACTACTGAATATGAGAACTACATTTCATATACACACCATGAGTTATACTACTTGTAACATGAATGTAAGAGAGTTAGTTTATATATTGGTCAACACGATCACATCATGGCTATCAACAACACATTGAGGCAACCACCCTCTTAGACCATAATACTCTTTCAAGAATAGACCATTCAACACATAATAGAATAGAAGGCAAGACAAACTTCCCATTATAATCAAGACTCCTAACTTAGCTATTTACACATTCACATACGGGTACATGGGTAGGGGTCATCGATTATTAAAACTTGATTAATGGCAGCACCTACACATTATATTAGCATAATCTTTTACATGCTCATGACAATAATAGCATCACCTTGATTCAAAACTAGAGAACAAGACTAGGAACAAGTTACACATAAGGTTATCATTATAACAACTTATTCATACATTCAATAATTTTCCTACAAGGCTATGTTCAACACATATATAATGAAAATAAAGTAAACACCTCCACCATATGTGGACCATACCACACAATGTCATACAAGGATTCATCAACATTATTATAATGAAGTAGAGAAATAGAAGAGTAGAGAAACTTTTACCAATACTTTAGCCATTGGTCATCATTGAAAATTACTAATTTTTCATCATTTATACATTATACAGGAGTAGATATACCTACTTAAATCATAAACAAAACCATGTATGAGTAGTCATAAGAGCATGATAAAACTGGTGAACAGTATCACATATATGGTAAAAAGTAGATGAATGTAGCTCTTTAACCAATTTCACATACTTCCATCACCAATTATATTTCATTAATAACATCAATCTAGGACAGTAGCTTCAACAAATCATAGCTTATACGAGATCCTACTACATTTTCCAATAGATTCTAAATCACTGTAACATGTTTCATATTAAGAATTCAAGGACGGTAAGTTTACATAGGTTAATCCTATTCAAACTATCATGAATTGAGCTACATTGGATCGATTACATATATATCATACTCACATTACATTATAGGTAGTATATATCAAAAATTAACCATGATCATGTCATAGAAAAACTAACCTAACAGCAAAGATCACACGTTACAATACCATAGACTTGAAGAACATAGATTAATTCATGTACGTCTTTATTTAATTTTATCATCCAGGATTTATACCAAAAATTCATACATAATATCAACTCAAGTATGTAGCTACAATGATCAACAACCATTCCAATTAAACATTAATTAATAAAAAGACCAACATTACAGTGAATCATCGAAAAATATATTAAACATGTCCAAATCTTCATAACTTTATCCACATGGATTCCTCAAGGTCAATTAAACATTAAACCACATAAATAATAGTATATTCAAAAAATTCCACATAATAGAATGATAATTCAAACTATAAGAAGTCCTGATAAAAAAGTCAATGCAAGACTAAATCGATTTAAGTAAGATGCATGGGTTCATCATGCAATTGGAGTAAAAATCACGTTCAAACAAATATATTAACTTCATTCATCGTTATTTAATCATTCAAAAAAAAATTTAGAATGAACCCATGGCTAGATTAAATGATTGAAATATTGATCATAAAATCTTATTTGATAACTCTAAAATTAACTCTCTAGAAAGAAGGATAACTAAAGATTAAGGATCACCATACCTGTTATAGTTGAAAACCTCTATAACTTCTTGATTCATACATGCAAGTCCAAGATCCAAGTTGTTCTTGAGCTCCACCAATAATGGTGGTTTCTAAGGAGAATATTTTGGAGGGAAAGTTCAATTTCGTGGGAGAGGATTTGGAATGGATTCTTCACGTTTTAGATGAATAATAAACACCCAAAAGTATCTTAATTAACTTAATATAGTAAGGTTAGTACGTGTGTGAATTTTCCATTCACCCCTTTAATTAAACAGACGCAATGCTGGAGCTACAGGTCACCATCAATGGACCAATCGACTAGTCGTAGGTCGATCTACTGGCAGCCCTTTGGCTTCCGTCAATTTGTCTTTGGCCAATTTTTTTGTTTATACCTTCCCAAGATAAGTAAAAATTTCTGAGACCTAACCTACGGTCCGTTGGTTTATCATCTCGGCGCCGTTTGTTCTGTCTATTGACACTGCCAAGGCAGTATCTTGACAAACCATGGCTCCTTGTTGTGGGGATTTTTGTGGGGCCCATTACAACTCGTACCTTGAAGTTTCCAACGTGAATACAACCCTTAATAATTTTTAACCTTCCACATAAGTTTCACCCAAAACAAACACCTGCAAGTCGTCCAAACAGGCTAGGCCCCATTAAGAAACACATTGAACGTCTTAAGGGCTATCTTTCGAACGCCTTGGACGTTCTTGGTCATTTGACCTCCAAACTTCTCGAAACTCTATATAATACTGTTTAACATCATTATATATAACTTAAAGACTTAATAAGATGATTTAATATAATTATTAAAACGTATAGACATATGAGGCACATAGATGACTATTCGTCAAATGGTTTAGTCATCTCTTGGCGTTCGGCTTCCAAATCACTTCAAACTTTACACAATGCGTCCAAACATTATTATTAGTAATTTTAGGACTTTATAACCTCACTAAAAATATTTTATTCTCCATACAGACGAACTCATTTTTGATTCTTATGATATCCCCCACTTGGGAACATTCGTCCTCGAATGACACATAGGACTCTTTAATCATGAAAAGGATTTCAATGCATCTTAGAGCAGTTCAAAAAATTAATAACATAATCCAATCATTTTTTCACCTAAATCACACAAGAAAGCAAAACTTCCATTCACTTACTCTTTAATGCATCAAACTCATAGGCTCTTGTCATGTTCATAGTAGGAGCATCCTTATCCTAATCATGAAATGGTCATTATACTTCAATTTTATTTAGAGCTCATCTTTCAACTATTCTTTAAGTAACACTTAGGACGGTTTCAATAACACTAAAGATGCAATTAGGCACTCATACTTCAATGCACATAGACTTGAGTTAATTGAATCAACAAAGATCTTCATTAGTTAGACCTGGTGCTATGAAGATCATACTAAACCATACAATGTTTAGTGGTGTACATTGAGGAATGTCCTTCTCCTAAAGACACTTACATGTATCATGAGTTCATACCTAAGAAAAGTACATGGTCAATTCCTTTAAAATGAGAAATTCTCAATTTTCAAACTAAGACATGAGCATGTATTCTTCCTAGGAAAGTCAAAATTGTAAGTCCCACCATGTACATCACATTAATTAGGAAAAAATTTCACTAAATGTCAATTTCTCACATAGTACTTAAAATGTAAATTTTTAACATTGTAATCACCTTCACAGTAAGCATCTTTTGGGAAACATAATAAAAATTATCGGCATATATATACACATAGCTAAACATGATTTCCCCTTTCAATAGTGAACCTATAATCATGCTTCCCAAACCATACAAGTCACCTAGTTTTCAAGAGACTCAAGATATTTCGTTTTAAAGAGACTCAACTTTCTATTATAAGGCTAAACATTACACCTGACAAGCGACTATTATATTGTTTCTTATCTTATCTCATGAATTCAAATGCACAAGTAGCATATCATGTTGAAAATCAACATGAGAAAACGTGAATTTTATCAAAAAATTTCATTCATGCTCCTTGGAATCATGATAATATCATTAAGGTAATGTCAATCAATACACACCAAACATATAAAGTTCATGCGATTCATACTTTATGCAAGACTCTATACATGAACAAGCTTACTAAGAATTCATTAGATTCAAGTTCAAGTGAGAATACAAGGTCAAGGTTAACAATTTATACAACCTTACTACTCTATCACATCCCCCCCCCCAAATTAGGGTAAACCCAATTAAGAGCAACTTAATCCAAACATAATAGGATCTTAACTTAATAACCTCATTTTTAGTGACTTTAAAGTTATTACTAAATGATTCATGATGTATCCTAAGAACTAACGTGTAAATGTTTATGAAAAAGAGCTGGAAATCATGACCAAATTTTGAGCTTTGTGTAAGCTTAGTTTCCGCTAATGTTTGAAGTTTAGGAGAGTTTGAGAATAATGTGTAAAACATGTGAGGTCAGTAGGTATTGAACCCAAGACCTCACTATAATAAAGCTTTAATTAATTACAATAAAAAGGAGTGAGGCACACGAGATTCAAACCCGAGTGCTCTTAGTCGATTCCCCTAAAACTAAAACAGAATTAAAGAAATGAGAGTACTGGTATTTTAACCGACCACCTCTCGGTCAGATTTAAGAAAAAATTAAAAGAAAAATAAAGGTTGAGGCATGTGGGAATAAAACACACGACCTCTAGGAAGAATAATAGGAATTACAGAGAAAATTAAGGTAGGGCTGTGGGGATTCGATCCCATAACCTCTAGTAAAAACAAAAATGGTTTAAGGAAAAAGTAAATTAAAAGAAAATGAGGTTGTGCGAGTTCGATCCCACATCCTCTTAGTCCCAATGAACGAAAAAAATTAAGAGAGAAATAAAGGGAAAATAAAAAGAAGGTGTTTGGGCTTGATTTTGGGTACCCAGGACATGTGGGTCAAACTAATTCAAAAAAAAATGTATGTATTGTCAAGTGGATTGAAAATCGGGTTCCCTCGCCCAATTTCCATATTGATACATAATTCATACCTGAATAAATGTTCAAATGATACTGCCTACATAGACCGAAATTGATGATCTTGGCATACATACAAGATGCATAAGTCTTGTATTAGAAAATCACAGGAAGATATGAATTACCTAAACGAACTATGAATGAATCCTCATGGCTTGTATATATAGACCCATACGTCTAGTATATGTTCAAAAGTAAGTGAACCTAAGATGTATGTAACTAAATGATGAACTCTTAGAAGGGTTAAGTAAGAGTGTGGAACACACTAAATAGCCAAGTGCATTGGCATATGATGAAATAAACATTCACGTAAAAAAATGGTGTGTAATTATGAAGAGCAAATGTGCTAAAGCTAATGAATGTGGTGACAACATTATAAGAGGTTAATGTTAATTTTGAGAGCAATCTCAAATGAGCCTAAGTAAATGTTACCAAAATGTACTCACCTATGAGAGTGTAAAGTTAATGAAGAGACCAGTCTCAATGAATACTCTAATGAATGTATTGAGATTACTGTATACTTGATAATAATGATGACATGACAAATCATCTATAGAGCTATGATGTCCTCATACTAGAAGTCATTTTCCAGGACGTATGAGTTGAATGAAATGGAACTTTATACTGAGCACTTACAGGCTAGCTATAAGTGGTGATGTCTTGTTTTATGAAGGGCGGAGGTTCACGTTACTCTCATGAGATAAGAGTTTCCGCCATGCCGGGTTTGGATCTTCTTATATCTGCTAGTCTTTGAACCTATACTGCCAATTTAGGGATCTAGCGTGGTTCAATTACCTATATATGCTAGCTTGTTTGGGGTAACTTTGGCGTGTGATTCCACCTCTTTTCGGTATGGGGCAGATACTGGATTTCATGATACTCACATGATCTATGTCTATAAAAGTTAAAGTTCCCAATAAATGAATAAGGTCAGCTTCAAATGATGCACACAATGAAATGAATGATATAAAAGGTGTTAGGATAGTATAATCATGAGGTTAGCAATACCTATGTAATGGCACTAGGTCATTCTTGGCCATTGCACAGCGAACCTGATAAATGTCTTAAACAACATCCTAGGTATAGCTGGTGTTTACACCAGCTTATGAATGAATTAAATGAAGTAGGTATGAATGAATGAAGTAGACTCTTTTTGCTAATGAAGGCTCCTTAGTTGAGGTCCCATATGTTGAGTCCTTATTTTTGGAATTCGTAATGTAATGTCAATGAATCCAAGGCTCATGGCGTATGATCGAATGATATGAAATATGTTAAGTTCTATATGCAATATGTTGTGTGCTATATGTAATATGCTATGTGTTGTGTGCAATATGATACGTATGATGATTTATGTTCCTCTCATGCCTTGACATAATCCTAAATCCAAATTCCGCAAGTCCATTGATTTTCCTAAAAAAAAATTGCCAAGTCCATTGACTTTCCTAATCCAAATCTGTCATGTCCAATGACTTGACTTTTTGTAAATCACGTTGTTGGGAAAGATCTATTCTTACTCATGCATGTCCCTGGTGTGTGCTTGAATATACCCATATATAGTACAAGTGTCTACTAATCCCATAAAATATCTACTTTTAGGTGGAGGTACAAGTGGACATTAAAGCTTACAGTACGACGTTGCACCTATCTATACGTGGAGCTTTCATCCGAATTTGGTAGGCCGTCATTCTTTCGACGATGTCTATTGTTATTTTCTAGCATAGATGTAGGCTTTAGATATTGGAGCATGTCCACTAGTGTTTCATTTAAACTTTCATTTCAGGCTTTTTATTGGTGCGTTTTGGAAAAAATACGTTTAATGCAATTATGAACTATTTCTTTCATTTGATGATCTTAATATTATATGAGTGATTGTTAACGTTTATGAGTTAAAGTATATTGAATTAATTTATTGTTAAGTAACAAAATTTCTATTTTTATGCTAAAATTAACCTAGATGAAGTATCAATGACGTATGTAGGCTTGTCTGCGACTTTTGAGAGGTCAACGACGCATGTCTCGTCTGGGGTCTAGATTTTGGTCGTGACAGAGTTTGTATAAGATCACATGATTAAATATCAAGGATAATAAGTTTACATCAACCACATTAAGTAGTTTCTAAGTCATGGTAGTGAAGTGAACCATTATCCTGAATAATAGCCTACATGATGTGTAAGAAAATTCCCTTCTTCTGATCTTATCGTGCCTTCTCTAATGTCTGAGTTGTTGGTGTTATGAGTGTATCTAGCATCAATTCTACTTTTTACAAAAAATGAACACAAGGAGGAATGCTGGTCGTGAAGAGGAGAAGATACTGGTGGGAGAAACAATGATCATCCCCATACCCCAGTTGCTGAATTGAGATGCCTGTTAAACCAACTAGTTTGACATGATGGTGAAATGAGGACAACCTTGGTATAGGTGCCCAATGCCATCACATTACAAGCTTAAGCTACGACAACCCAGGCAAAAAAATAAGGTTTTCCCATGGATAACCCACCTACCAGCACCATGGCTAACATGTTAAGGGGCTTCACAAGGATAAATCCTCACATTTACACGGGATGTAAGATTGTTGAGGATGAATC
Source organism: Solanum neorickii (assembly GCA_027704865.1). NCBI lineage: Eukaryota > Viridiplantae > Streptophyta > Magnoliopsida > Solanales > Solanaceae > Solanum > Solanum neorickii. The sequence continues at coordinate 73,441 of JAKWJC010000179.1, read as the reverse complement.
CTCGCGTTGAAATATCAATCATACTTCAAAAGAAAGTGTTAAGAATGAATTCAAAGTTTATATGTAAAGAAAAGTATGACTTCATGACTATAGGCTAGTGCAAGTGAGAAAAGCTGCATCTATGCCTAAAAATCAATGTTATGAAATGAAATGACTAAGAGTGTATATTAAATCTAGAAGATGAACGAGAAAAGAAAGAGTGGCTACATTAGGATAGGCTAGTACAAGTGAGAGATGTTGAATCTACGTCAGCGGAGGTGGTTGGAGCTGTTGAAAGACTATTACTTGAACATCCATTACCATCTAGGTAAGGCTAATGTAGTAGCTTATGCTTTGAGCAGGATGAGAATTGGAAGTACAACCCACGTTGAGGATGAGATGAAAGAGTTCGTGAAATATATACATAGACTTGCAAGACTGGGTGTGCAGTTAGTTGACTCAACTAGTGAGGGTATTTCATTTTATTCTAGTTTTGAATCATTATTAGTATTTGAAGTCAAGAAGGTTAAGAATCTTGATTCTGTGTTGATCGAGCTGAAGGACTCAATGTTTGTTAAGTTGAATGAGTCTTTTGCTTTGGGAGGTAACTTAATACTTTTGTACCAGGACATGCTATGTGTACACGATGTGGATTGATTTTTAGACCAATATTGTTGGAGAGGCCAATGGTTGCAGATATTCCATACATCCTGGTTGCACAGAGATGTATCATGGTTTTAAACAGATCTATTGCTGGAATAGAATGAAGAAGGACATTGATGAATATGTGTCCATGTGTCATAATTGACATCAGTTTAAGGCTAAACATCTTAAGTCTTGATGTCTTACTCAGATTATTGAGGTTCCGACATGAAAGTGAGGCCGTTAAAATGAAATTCGTGGTTGGTCATCCGAGGACTAGAAGGCAATATGACTCCATATAGGTTATTGTGGACAGGATGACTAAGTCTGCCCACTTTATCCCTATGAAGTCTACTTACAGACCCTAAGGATTATGCGAGACTCTATATTGATGAGATTGTGAAATGGCATGGGATTCTTTTGTCTATCATTTCAGATAGCACAACTCAGTTTACTTCACATTTCTGGAGATCCTTCAAGAAAAACTTAGACAACCAGCTAAATCATAGTACTGCCTTTCATCCTCAAACCGATGGGAAGGTATATCTCACCATTTACACATTAGAGGACATGTTTAGATTGTGTGTGATTGACTTTAGAGATAGTTGGGACGACCATCTGCCATTGATAGAGTTATCGTATAATAACAACTATCACTCCAGCGTTGGGATGGCACCATTCAAGACACTATATTGTAAGAGGTGTAGGTCCCAAGTTGGGTGGTTTGAGGTTGGAGAGTCTTCTATTTTAGGTGTCAAGTTGGGTGGTTTGAGGTTGGAGAGTCATCTATTTTGGGTTTATCGATCATTCATAATACCTTAGAGAAGGTTAGGGTTATTGGGGACAAGTTTGCTACTGCTTACAGTCTGCAAAAGTATGATGCAGACTACACAAAAGGTCCCTTAGAGTTTGATGTTGTTGACCAGGTCTATTTGAAGACCTATGAACGGAGTTATGAGGTTTTGCAGGAAGGGCAAGTTGTGTCCGAGGTATATTGGGCCATATGATATCCTACAACGTGTGGGTGAGGTGTCCTATGAGTTTGCATTGCTTGCAGAGCTAGTTTCTGTCCATCAAATAATTTATGTATCCGTGTTAATGAAGTGCCTAGGTGATAGAACATCGATTTTACCAGTGGAAGGATTGGGGTTCGATAAAAACTTGTCCAATGAGGAGGTACCTATTCAGATCTTAGATAGACAGGTCAAACGACTTAGAAAAAAGGAGATTGCCACAGTAAAGGTATTGTGGAGGAATCATCTTGTTGAGGGTGCCACGTGGGAGGCCCAGGCTGATACAAGATCCTTCTATACCTATGTTTTCAGTCAATAAGGTTAGATTCCTTACTCTTAAGTCGAAGTTCCCTTATCTCTCCATTATTTGTTGCTAGTGATTCACTGTGCATAGTGGTTATGTCATAATATGATTGGTGTTATGCTAGATTATAAGAAGTGTTATTCGGGGACAAATGTTACAACCCTAAAAATTTATATGCTATGTAATGCTTAATTTGTCTTGAATGCCTACGATTAGACCGGGTTCACACAAAATTGATGCGCGTAGAACAAATCCTGTGAACACTTCTGACATCCAAGCAACCTAACTAAGGGAGTTATTTGATGTAGGAAAGGTTGACTCCATCCAACTAGGGCTCCCGAATATGAACATTCACTCAGATGAGTCTTTACCGGACTTAAAAAGGAAAAATCTTAAGTTTGGAGGGTCTAGGCCTAAAATGGTCTTTTACACGCAAAGGGTAATATCATAATTACCCTAAGGGATTAATTAATTTATTGATTATTTTATTAAGTGGACGGTTCGGGTCGGGTCAACCCGAAATGACCCGTTTCACAGTGGTCACACTACCCGGGTTTGAACCTCAACGGAAGATGAATTAAATGTAATTAAGTTGAGGTTTATAATATGATTTTTTAGGAATTCATGGTCATTTAACTAAGATAATTAAATCAGAAATTTAATTAACATTAATATGGAGTCCTAGTTTGAGTAATTCCAAAACTAAAACTCCTAATGCTGAACTACTCTCTCACGCTCATCTCTCACACGTTTCTCCACTCTTATAATTTTTTCTCTGCTTAACAAAATTAAAAGAACAAAAAATACAGCCAAATTTCTTTACACTTGAAGAACTCACATGAAAAAAAAATATAATCAAAACATATACAAACGCTAAGCAAAAACGTTAGGCAAAAGGAGGAGTTTTCCGTCGGGTGGTGTTGGACTTTCATGATTTGCACATGTTAACCTCAACATAATAAAAAATCATAAGTTGAGGATGCCCAATGAAGAAACGAATCTCGTCTTGGCCCTGACCCAACCTTGGGTATTGTGTAGCTAGAATAAGCCATTACTTGAGGGTGGCTATTATGAATAATGTGAAGAAAAGTAGGGTTTAAAAGATTAATGTGAAAGAAAAAAAGAAATAGTGGATAAAAGAAGTGTATCAATCAAAGATGAAATAAAGTCAAAGATTTGAAAGTAAAAAAAGAATAAAAGAACAACCATTTGCACAAAAGAATAAAAATAAAAGAAAAAAACAAGGCAAATAACATAATCAGATGAAGAGTAGGGAATATTAGACAATGAAAAAGGTAGGACGTTTAGCTGTAATGATAAGGAGGGCAACAATTCACAAAAATGTATCCATATGTACCATACATGACCCTAAGACTATGTTACATGCCATTTAAGTCCTATCGTGCTCCTAAGAGTCTAATATGGTGAACTTAATATAGTTAACATAAGGGCAAGCATATGGCGACAAATATCAATTAGGTGTGAAGTTGTTCTGAGAGTGAGGGTTGAATAATGATTCTTGTACTTAAATTTAAAATCACCTTGTGAAAAAGGAGGATATCTTTTGAAGTGAGAACATTAGTTGAAATATTGACGAGTTGTTGCCTTTGTGAGAGATAAAAGAGTAGAGGTGTCAGCGTGGTGAGTCTGTGTCATGGTCTGATTCACATGAGTGATCCTAAGAGTTATATCATTCATGAAAGCAATGAAAACAATTGGGATTGATAGCCATATTATTGCGGAATCTTAAATAAGGATACTTTTGTACAAAGGTGTTGTGGTGAGTCATAGTGCGTTTCTTGAGGACCAGGATACTTTTGTACAAAGGTGTTGTGGTGAGTCATAGTGCGTTTCTTGAGGACAAACAACGAATTTAAGTTAAAGGTGTTGATGTATCCTGGTTTCCACGTACATTTTATGTTTTTTTCTTAAGTTTAGTCTGTGTAGAAGAGGTGACTCACAAAGCGATTGACGACCCGTCATTCCATGACGGTTCGTAGGTGGTGGTCGTCTACTGGAGTTCCAAGCATCTAGAAGCAAGTCGGGGAATTCAGACTACGTGTGAGGCTACAATGAGATCGACGATCCGTCGACTGATTGACATACCTTTCTTGGAAATCGTTGATAATATCAGAGATTAGTCCCACTAATCGATGTTGAACGACTAAGGCATTGATGGACCGTACTATTGGTTTGTAAAATGGATCAGAGAAGATGCAAGAATGAAGGCTGAAAAAGATGCTAACTATGAACCGATGGAGGAAGACGACAGTCCGTCGTTCCATCGACGGTCTATTAGTGGTGCCGTCAATTGAGGACGTGTTTCTTGATAGACTTTCCTTATTTAGAACGCCCTTTAGTTTATGTCTTTACTATAATAAATAAGGTTAAAAACCATATTTTTGGGGTAAGACTTTTTGTTATTTTTCATACTCTTATTATTGGAAGTTGAACTTGGGATATTTGGAATTACTTCAAGTTTTCGAAATCGATTCTCAAGATAGTTTCATTAATTCAAGTGTTATTTCAGGATTTTATTCAAACTTTTCCAAATAAGTACATGAATTCATGTTTAACAACCATGAATTGTGTATTTCTAGGCATGGACAACTTATTCCACAACTAGGGTTGTGGGTACCATGGGTGATTATCAAGGTAAAACTACCTATATAAGAATTCTAGAATAGGTCCTCGCATGTATTGATAATTCTTTGGTCTAGAAGTCTTTTTAACGAGTGCACGCGTTTGAACTTTCCCTATTTCTACTTGATGGACCAAGGAGGTAGTTGATAGGAAACGAATTATCAACAAAAATTTATTATATACTATTTATTAGGCTAGTTTAATTGTTGAAAACTAGTAACTTAGACATACATTGACTATGATGCTTAATATGAGGTAATGTACGGTTTAGTAAAGTAGACACATGTTGCGGGACCAACGTACGGAGTGAAATTCTCTAGTTGCTGGACCAAAGAATTAGAGATACATAACTAACCACTTTACATGCAAGACACTAGGAAAAAATTATTATAGCTAGGATTACCACGTTATGAACCTATGGGAAACACTTAAACCACTAGTTTCTCTCGTCACTTGATAAAAAACAAAGTTTTAATCTTGCTACTTGTTTACTTATAATTAATGGAACACGTTTGTTTCACCCCCCCCCTTTCAATTATCTGTTTTCGGAAAGGACTTTAATAAATAGACGTAATCGTAGACTAAAGTTAAGTCTAAATCATCTTTCTTCGTGAGATTGACCCGAACATAACAATTGGGTTCTTTACTTGATAATACCGGTTATACTTCTTTAGGGAAGTATAATTTGAGTGCTTAAAGTAGAAAAATTGTGCACCTCTATCTAAAATAATGGATAACAAAACTCCATAAAGTCTTACCACTTCTTTATTGTCAATATTAGCATAATCCTAAGCTGAATGGGTAGTCTTTACCGGCGAAAAGTGGGATGATTTTGTTATTAATTAACACTTACCTAAGTATAATCATGTTACCTGTGAGATCTTGAGAAGCCTGTGATAAATTCCATATAAATAATCTCGCACTTCCATTTTGGATGTTTTGTAGTCTAAGCCAATTCTCTATATTTTTCATTGTCTACTTTCACATGTTAGAAATTTAAGCACTTAGCAACAAACATTACAATGTCCTTCTTCATGCCATCCCACAAATATATCTTAACGGCGAAAACCACAACAGCTGATTCTATGTCATGGGTTGGGTGTTTCTTCTCATGATCTTTCGACTATTTGGAGGCGTAGGCTATGACATTGACTTTTTGCGTTAACACACAGCCAAAACAAACTCTTGATACATCACACTACAACACAGAATCCTGAGTACCTTCTGATAAAGTCAGAATTAGAGATGTAGTCAACCTCTTTTTCAATTCCTAAAAGCTTTTCTCACAAGCTTTAGACCATTGAAAATTTGCTGTTGTATGAGTCAACATGATCAACGGAGACGATATAGATTAAAACCCCTAAACAATGCTTCTATATTATCTTGCTAAACTGAAGAAATTCTTAAAAATGGTTGGAGGCATGGGTCTAGGCATACTCTGAACTAATTATATATTTTGGGTATCAACTCTAATTCCATCACCGAAAATGATGTGGCCCAAGAATTCCACACACTTAAGTAAAAACTCACACTTGGAGAACTTGTCATATATCTCCTTTTCATTTAACTTCAGAAATACTATTATGAGGTTACTAGCATGATCTTCTTCATTCCATCAATATATTATTATCTCATCAATGAAGATGATAACAAACATATCTATGTAAGGCTTGAAATACTATTCATAAGATCCATGAGAACTGTTACTACATTGGTCAACCAAAAAGACATAACTAAAAACTAATAATGGTGTTTTGGTGATTGATAGAAATAGCTAGACAATTGGGTGATTATCAGACCATACTGATGAACACTCAAGTAATCCTGTTTTAGAGCCTCCTTAATTTTATATGGGAAGAACTCCCCAATAAAGCCTCTTCGAAACAAGACAATCTCAGATGTTGTGCATCCTTATCTCTGTTGTCATTTAACTAATCGAACCAAGTCTTAGCCACATTCTTTAGTTGATATGTAACTAGTTGAAGCCTTTCAGTATCTAACACATGCATCACCTCAAACACCTTCTGAAGCTATTTGACAAAGTTCTCTAGATCCTTAGTAGTGATTAAACTAGAAAACTCTTAAGGCGTTCATCCTCAAAAATTCCCTATTCATTGAAGGGTCTGCCCTTTCTTGTCAAGCTCCTCTTTGTTGCCTAACTTGGTTATTCACCGCTTGTCTTAATATTTTGATAGCCTCATGGAGCTCAGCATTGGTAACTTTCCTCTGAGGTTACACATCGGGTGCATTAGGTACCTACAGTTCTTCTACTTTCCTTATGGCTGGACGACCTGTAAATTCTCTTCATGGAGGCATGATGATCTTAAACACGTGAAAGCACGAATTAGAGGGAAAAATTTTAAATATAAGTTGTAATATACGAAATATGAAGATGAACGAAGTAATGAAATTCCTTAATGTTTCAACCTCCTACTAAAAGATGTGGTGTGCTTCATACAAATGACTAGGACTCTATTGACAGGACTTCATAAACGTTTGAACATTGTGTTCTTTGATACAAGGTTTGTGACGCCCCGAGCAAACATCCTAACGTGGACGGCACTGAATGACCATTGTTCGCCTTGAGCGAATCCTTGACCGATCTTAATTAACTCAATACAATACTTAGTAAATGATAAAACAACAACATTCTCATAAATAAGTTAAATTAATTTTCTTTGTTAAGATGGAATTAAATATCAAAATAAGATATATAAAAATAAAAAGACCTAAATGAATTACATGACTGACTGTCAGTCTATGAAGCCCTTAAACCTACTATGATCAATGTCGTAACAAACCCCCAACATTGTACGATGAAGAGGCTGGAAAGGAATAATGAAGGATCCTCCAGAATACAAGGAGGATCACCACTATGTTTAAGTTCTCAAATTTAATCAACGAGGAGTTTGATAATGATCCTCGTTAGATGTGTCAACATCCTATGACGACGCAGGAAAAACTGCCATCAGTACATTGAATGTATGAGTATAAGAGTGTGATTGCTAACAACCACTAAAGCTTGATAAGAATAAAATGAATTTACATTAGCTCCGCACAAATTATAAATACTCAACTCACTGCATATATAAGTCAATTAAAACATATGTGATACATATAAAGAATTGCAAAAAAAGTAAAACAACATAGTTCAGTGAAGGAAATACAATAACAAACTCAACTTTAGTTGTATATGAAAATAACATAGTTATGTGGGAGATTTTCTTACCGAAAACCACCACTATGAGCATAAGTGGTTATACAACATCTTACCACACTACCAGAAGTGTATTTACATTGTCGTCCCATAGAATTCATTAACTTAGTGGATCCACTAGCTTAACTTACGTGATCATCTAAAAATTATTTCCCTTTAATACCCATGATATCTACATGTTTTAAATGTTGATTTGATTTAATATGAACTATTATCCCTACGCCGATGCTCAATCATACTCCTAAAATATGTTTTAACTCATGTTTTAAAAATTATTTCCTTTGTTTGGGATGAGATAATTTCTCAACATTAAGATTTAAAAAATCTCTTGGAATCAATGTTCCCTTTTCTTATTCAAAAATCTTTTGGGAAATCTTCGATTTCTCTTAACATAAATGTATATATTTAAAACTTTAGAAGAAATACATAGTTCCCTTATAGACTTTGACAAACAAACTCGACTATTTAATTTTTGGTTGACTTGTAACATTTAATCTTAATCAAATATTTAGGAAATACTTGGTTCTCTCATAATTCTTTGAAGAAAAGACATCAACTTTTACTCTTTCTGTAACTCAAAATTTAAGCATTAATACGAAGTTAAAATGTTTAAATAAGACTCGTGTAAACATTAAGAACTTAACTTTGAGTTATTTCATAACTTTATGACTTAACTCTTACCTTCTTAGACTTTGATTTTAATTTTCCTTGAATTGGATTGGGGATTAAAGGTTAGTGATTTCATTTTATGGATGATTTCATAATGTGTAGATATACCTTAGAGTGTTCGAATCGACTAGGAGTTTTAGGTTCATAAGTTCAGAACTATAACTAAAAGATTGGTAAATAACAAAGTATCCATGCATTATTGGGCCTCTGGCTTTCACGGCATAGTAGAGTCTGAGAGAAAGAGAGAGTCATGAGGGGTCTGGATGGCATGGCGCCCAAGGACCTGACAGAAGGTATTTTATTTTTTTATTTTCTAATTTTCTACTTTTAACCGTTCAAACTTCCATGGATTTTCCCCAATCGCTGAGGATCACTATTACCTCAATACCTAATAGATTAGACCTTAAAACATCCCAAAAAGATGAACCAAATACACTAAATGCATAACACAACACACTCAACAAGAATTCAACTATTGTTCTGTAACAACTCCAATGATCATCATTCAAAGTACTCAAAATTTGTCTAATTAAACAAGTGTGTGTGTGAACTAAACCAAAAGAGAAAGATCTCGCATACCTTAATAAGGATCACCCCTAACGAATTCCACTCAAATATGTTTCCACTTGTGATGAATTCTTGGTGTTTGCCCCTTCTCTTTCTTGTCTTCTCTTTTATACCAACCCCTAAGCGTGAATAAGTTTTCAAAAACAGACTTAAGGCTTAGTTTTACACCTAATAAACCTTTAAAACAAATTGCAAAATAGTTCTGTGAAAAGACCAATTTACTCTTACTAATATCCGGATTGGGACCTTCCCCAATTCAAAATTCCAACCTCTCATAGGAATATCTCCTTCATATGATATATAAAATTTGTAAACTTGACAGCATTCGAAATTTCACTTCAATGGATTTACATTCATATAAAGAACTGAATCTAACTACTCCTTATCTAGAAGTTATGGCCATTTGAAAATGACCAAAAACACATTTTCGTAACCTATGTAATTTTCTATGTTTTTCCTATTCTTTCTAAAAAATTATATTTTAGTTTCATAGCAATTTATTGGCAATCACGACGTATGAGTTGTTACAAATTGTCTATGACAAATTCCAATTAAAGTGCACAACATGTAAATGTTTCGGCCACAAGGAGAAAGAATATAGACTGACTATGGAGATCAAAGGTGGATTGATCAATGAAAAAAATAACGAATAAAATTTGAAGGAGATTCCTAATCAATTTTGGATGAGAAAAAGAATGTTCATTCTATACAACAAACTAGGAATGAGCTAAAATTGCAAAATTCATCTAACATGAATTCTGAAAAGATAGTGTGCATGACCTTAAAAAGGAGAAGCACGCTACAACAACTAGTCAATAAATAGTTAACACAAAAGGCATCCTGATTCTTACTGCAATATCTGCTCTTATTGAAGATATTAAAACGCTGACTAGTAGGATACACAAGCAACTTGGTGTGGCTGCAACAGGTTCTTCCACTCCTATACATATTAATGTCGAGGCACAAAATAATGCCGATAAGAACTCTAGGGAGATGATTGTTAGATCAGAAGTTTTTACATAACAATTACCGTCTAGATTTTCGAATGATGGAGAGTATGGTTAACCTAATGCAATTAGGGTTGCTGAACCAAATTAAGATGAAGCAAACAAGGAACTTCTACAGTAGAATATATATATGTAAATAAAGATACTCAACTTAACTAAATGACTTACTATCCATTTATGAAGCCTCGAAACATAATATGATGAATGTCGGGACAACCCCCACAACATTCTTTGATAAAAAGAGTGGAAGGCAATAACAAGGATCATCCAGAATTCAACGAGGCTCACAACTGACTTGGAGTACTCAAACAGGATAAACGAGAAGTTGGATGCCGATCATGGTTGTCTATGTGTTCATCATAAAACAATGCAGATCCACTAGCATCAGTACATTGAATCTACGAGTATGTGAGTTGAATTTCTAACAATGTGTTAAACTTAATAAGAATAAGATGAACTTACCTTCGATATGCTCAACTCAATGCATATAAAATAATAATAATATTTAGTTCATAAAAGGAAATGGAATAAAAAATCAATTTTACTTTTATATGAAAATAATAAAGTTCTATGGGACAATCTATGACCGATAACCACCACTACGAGCCTAATTGGTGCTACAACGTCTTGCCAACGATGAATGAATGGTCATATACTTTGTGATCCCATAGAACTCCTTAACTTAGTTGATCCACTAGATTAACTTAAGTGATCATCTAAATAGTATTACCCGTTTAAACCCATGATAGACAAATGATTTACATGGGTGTTTAGATAATATGAAGTCTTATCCCCACATCTATGCTCAATACATCTCCCAATACATACTTTAGCTCAAGAATTTTAAAATAACGTCCTTTTTTTGGGTTGTGATAATTTCTCAACACTTAGTTTTAAAAGATCTCTTGGAATTAATGTTCCATTTTCTTGTTAAAAGTTTTTCTGGGAAATCTTAGAGCCTGTTTGGCTCAGCTTAAAAGCTGGTCAAACTGACTTAAAAGCTGGTTTTTGACTTATTTAACTGTTTGCCAATACTCAAAATAGCTTATTTTAAGTTTTAAAAAAACTTATTTTAAGCCAAAAGTTAAAAGCTGGTGTTTGGGTGCTTTTTTTTTTAGCTTAAAAGCTGTTTTAAGTTGACCACATTTTTATGTTTTTTCCCTTAATATTTTTATACAATCTCCAAATTACCCATATAACCCTAATATTTCTTTCTTCTATTTTTCCCTTTTCACGTTTGGCATAACAACTTCAGCACTTTTATCCAAACACATAACTGCTTATTTTAAAAATAAGTTTCAGCACTTTCAAAAGTACTTTTTTAAAGCTGCTTTTATTAAACCCATCCAAACGGGCCCTTAGTTTCCTTTTAACTTAAATGTAAAATCATTTCAAAACTTTCTAGGTAATTCTTAGTTCCCTTATATCCTTGAGAAATAAACTCAACTCTTTACTATTTTCTCTACTTGAAACTTTTGATCTTAATTAACTCTTTCGGTAATACTTAGTTCTCTTATTTTTCTTTGATGGAAAGACTTCAACTTTAACACTTTCTTTAACTCGAAACTTGATTCTTAAAACTTTGACTTAGTTAAAACTTTGACTTAGTTCTTAGAACATTACTTTGACTTAGTTCTTAGCCTTAAAACATAACTTCTTAAACTTTGATCTTAACTTTTCTTGAATTGGATTATGGATTCAAGGTTGTTGATTTATAAATGATTTCATTATGTTAAGATGTACCTTAAAAAATTGGATCGACTAGGAGTTTTAAGAAAATCTCTTCGGAACTAGTATGAAAAGATGGGGTCTCCAGGCGTCCTTGGTACTCTTAGAGGCGTGCAGTGGAAGATCCTAACGAAAAACATCTATCCTTAGGGGCTAGGGCTGGCGTGGAAAACTAGAGATTGAATGATACAAACTGTCCTGAGGGACTCTTTTTGGTGCGGCGAACTAGGGCCTCTAAAGGATACTCACAACAAGAATGTATTGGCTACAATAAAACCTTTGCAACTGTAGCAAGCTTATAATATATTCTAATTTTACTTTCTTACGCCTCTTTCAAGCATTTTATACTATTTCAAATGGATGTGAAAAGTGCGTTTTTAAACGGTTTTATAAAAGAAGTTGTTCTCAACCCCACGGTTTTAAATCCTTCTTGTCCCAATTTTGTGTACAAACATTCCAATGCTATTTGCATACTTAGATAATCTACAAAAGTTTGGTATGAAAGATTGAGTTCGTTCATCTTGCAAAATAATTTAGGGAAAATTTACACAACACTATTCATTGAAAGTTCTTACTAATTCATTTTATAGTTCATATCTATGTTGATGATATTATTTTGGAAGTTCTAATCCTTCTTTGTGCGAGAATTTTGCAACTCTAATGAAAGGAGAATTAGAAATGAGTCTTATGGGAGAACTTACATTCCTTGTCGAACTTCAAATTAACCAGTAAACTAATAGAACATTCATTAGTTAAGAAAAGTATAATAAGAAATTTATTAAGATGTTTGGACTCGAAAAGGGCCAAGCCTTTGGTACCCGAATAAGTACGCCACATGTCTTGAAACTGATGCATCTGGAAAAGACATGGATGAAAAGGTGAACAGAAAGATAGTTTTACTACTAAAAAATAGTGAATACCTACCTAAAAATACCGACCTCCAGAGGCCTAAAGAATCTTGGTCGCTATTCAATTCAGACCTCTAGTACTGACCTCTCCATGCCAGTTTCAATTTCAGTTGGTAAAATTCATTATTTTATTTTCCGATTTCCGGACGTCTCAATAATATATTTGTTCATTTCATATTTTTATTATTTCCATCTTTCGGAGGTCAGCATATTTAATTCTCAAATTTTAGAATACCGAAATCTGGAGGTCGATATTTTAATTTCTAATTTTTGCGATTGCGACCTCCGTATGTCGGTATTTCTTATTTTTGAGATTCCAACCTCCGGAGGTCGGTAGTTTCATTTCATTTTTTTGTTTCTGACCTCTAGAGGCCAGTATTTCTATTTGTTATTTTTAGATTCCGACCTCCGGAGGTCGGTATTTCTATTTATTATTTTTTAGGTTCCAACCTTCGGAGGTTGATATTTTTTTTTTCTTATTTGTTAGATTCCGACATTCGGAAATAGGTATTTTTATTTCTTATTTTTTAGATTCCAACCTTCGTAGGTCGGTATTTTTGTTTCTTATTTTTTAGATTCAAACCTCTGGAGGTCGGTTTTTTATTTATTTTGTTGTTGAGATTCAAACCACCGGAGGTTGGTATTTTTATTTATAATTTTTTAGATTTCGACCTCCGGAGGTCGGTATTTTTATTTTTTATTTTTGAGCTTTCGACCTCTGGAGGTCGGTATTTCTCCTACAGAATTGGCAGCATTTAGTTACAATTTTAGTATCCCACTTGCCTATTTATATCAAAACAACCTACAGAATTCAAAATAAGCTATTTCAAAATAATCTTCATCCAACTAAAAGAGTTCCAAATGAGCTATTTTAAAATAAACTTCATCCAACCAAAACAACACAATATTTTCAACATATGCTTTAAACATTTCTTAAAAAAAACTTCATTCAACTTCATAATAAATTAAATATGATCAAAAAATTCCAATAATATGGAAGTCTAAAATGCCAATCAAAAATAAGTAGCCCTTATCTCCATCACTCTCCTTATCACCCTTATCATTATCATCACATTCATGATCAACTCCATCTTCCTTGCTTGGAGTACATGAGGAAGTATCTTTCCTGATTAAAAAGAAAAGTTGATTGGTTTGTTCCTTATCGGATAGCTCCGGCCGAATTCAAAGATTTAAATGCTAAACTCAAAGATTTACTACACAAGGCTTTTTTTGGCCTAGTGTTTCTTCATGAGGTGCTCTGGTATTGTTCGTGAAAAAGAAGGATTTGTCACATAGAATGTGTATCGATTAGTATAAACTCAACAAAGTCACAATAAACAACAAGTATCTTCTCCCTCGGATTGATGATTTATTTGATCAACTCCAAAGGCGAGTTACTTTTTCAAGTTTGAATTGAGATCGGGATATCACAAACTTAGGGAGAGAGATTAAGATATTCCCACGATGGCCTTTCGGACTAGATATGGTCATTACGAGTTCCTAGTAATGTCTTTTGGATTGAATAATACGCCATTGGCATTTATGGATCTCATGAATAGGGTGTTCCAAAACTATCTTGATGCATTCGTGAATGTCTTTTAACGATATTGTGGTATATTAAAAGTGTGAGGGTAATCATAACGGGCATTTGAAGGTTGTTTTAAAAATTCTTAGAAAACCACAACTATTTTCCAAATATAGAAAATATGAGTTTTGGTTGAGGTCGGTGGCATTTTTGGTCATATTATCTCTTCTGGGGGTGTCGAGGTTGATCAAAGGAAAACAGAGACGGTGAAAAATTACCCTAGATCATTGAATCCAATCTAATGTAGGAGTTTCTTGGGTCTAGCGGGTTATTATAGGAGGTTTGTGGATGATTTTGCGTCCATTTTTTATCTCTTGACTACCTTGACCCAACAGAATGTGAAATATGAGTGGTCGTAAACAGGTGAAAGAAGCTTCCAAATTTTAGAAGATAGGCTTACTTCCGCTCCATTATTGCCCCTAACGTCGGGTACAATGGATTTTGTAGTTTATTGTGATGCATCCCGAGTAAGCTTGGGGTGTGTTCTTATGCAACATGGGAAAGTAGTATCATATGAATCTAGACAACTTAAGGTGCATGATCCAACTCATTATCTTTAGTTAGCGGTCTTGGAGTTTGCTTTTAAAATATGTACGCATTACTTGTATGGTGTTCATGTGGGTGTGTATACGGACCATAAAAGTCATCAATTAGTATTCATACAAAAAGATTTAAATCTTCGTAAAAGACGTGGTTGGAATTATTGAAGTACCACAAGATTGGTGTTCTCTATCACCCTGACAAGGCTAATGTGGTGGCGGACACTCTATGTCAATCGTCCACAGGAAGTGTGTCCTATGTGAACGAATTTAAGACAAACCTAGTGAGGGATGGTCATATGTTGGCTCGTTTAGGGGTTCGAATTGAAGATTCTCCAAATGGTGGTGTTGTGGTATATCATAACTTCGAGTCGTCTTTGGTGGTTAAAGTGAAGTCTAAAAAACACCTTAATCCATTATTGATGGAGTTGAAAGAATTGCTTCTTTGGAACATGAATGAGTCATTCTCCTAAGGGGTGATGTTGTTCTTAGATACCAAGGTAGATTGTGTCTGCCTAAGTTCAATGATTTGAGGAATCGGATTCTTGAGGACTCTCATGGAGATCGTTACTCTATTCATCCTTGTTCTACAAAGATGTATCATGACCTTAGGAATGTTTTTTGGTGGGAAGGCTTAAAGGGGGACATAGCAGAATTTGTTGATAAATGTCCAACTTGAAAACAAGTGAATGTCAAATAACAAAAGACTGGTGGTTTAGTTCAAGAAAACCAAGTTCCTACTTGGAAGTGGGAAGACATTAATGTGGAATTTCGTCGTAGGTTTGGCTCTGACACAAAAGCAACATAACTTTATATGGGTGGTTATGGATAGTTTGATGAATTACACTCATTTTATTCCCTTTAAGTCCACATACTCAGCGGAGAATTATGCGAGGATCTTCATAGATGAAATTGTATGTTGGCATGGTATTCCGTTATCCATCACATAAGATAAAGGTGCACAATTCATCTCTAGGTTTTGAATGTCATTCTAAAAGGGTGGGGTACCAAGGTGAAACTAAGCACCGTTTTTCATCCCCAAATGGATAGTCCAGTTGAGATTATTATTCAAACCCTTGATGATATACTTAGAGCTTTTATAATTGACTTCAAGTGAAATTGGGATAAACACTTGCCTTTGGTTGAGTTTTTTTACAATAATAGTTACCATTCATCTATATCTATGGCTCATTTTGAGGCCTTGTATGGTAGGAGATGTAGATCTTCAATTGGATTGTTTGAAGTGGGGAAGTCATCACATTTGGGTCCCGAATAGATTAATAAGACTTTTGACAAGGTTCATATAATAAGGAATCTCTTCAAAATAGACTATAGCCGGAAAAAGTCATATGCTTACCATTGGAGATGAAACTTAGAGTTTGAAGAAGGTGAAAAAGTGTTCCTAAAAATATCACCTACGAAATGGTGGTTAGATTTTGCAAGAAAGGGAAGTTGAGTCCTTGTTATGTGGGTTCTTATGAAATTTTGCAAAGGGTTGGCAAGAATAAATATGAGTTGACGTTACCTATTGACTTGTCTTCGGTTCATCTGGTGTTCCATGTTTTCATGCTTAAAAAGTTTATCGATGATCCCAAGTCCATTCTTCCTTTTGAGGGTCTAGGTGTACAAGAGAACCTCTCTTATGAGGAGGTTCCTATTGAAATCCTTGATACACAAGTTCAGAAGTTAAGGAACAAGGAGGTCACTTCCGTAGAGGTGTTATGGAAAAACCACCTAGTTGAGGATGCAACATGGGAGGCTGAGGCCGACATGGAGTCCTGTTACCCTCATCTATTTGAAAAATAAGGTTAGTTTTTCCTATTTATCGTGAAAATAATGATTTTATTTTATGTTAACTTTATTTTTAGAACAATAGTGAATTTTATGTTTTTATTTACAGGAATTACAGTGATTTATGCCTATTGAAATGAATGTTTTCAAGAAAATACTCTTTTATTTGATTTGAACTTATATGCTGTTTTATAGTATATTGTGACTTCACGATTTTTATTGAGAATGTTGATATGTGTTGAAGAAAGCTTTAGCATAAGTGAATAAGCATGTAATGAATGTTTAATTGTTATGAGTTGAAGATGATGTTTTTAGTTGCATGGTGTAAAAGGTCATGTAATTATGTTGATTTGAATTTTAACTCATGTTTTGATATTTTTTTGGTTGTTGAGCTTGTTATCTCGAGTCTATTGTTTCCTTTTTAATAATGTTAGTGTCATTCGGGTAAGAATTTCTGGGGGGATAATGTAACACTCTGAAAGTCTAAACCAGAATTTAAAACCTAACATGAGTGCCTAAGGGTTTGGACACTATGTTAAGGTAACATATAATTTGTATATGTTTTCTAGGAAGTTTTACATTCAAAGCTTCAAGAAATGTCCATGACGTCCGGAAACTAGTCCAAGAGTTTCTTGAGTGCAGTAGACTATTTGACTAGGTTTTAGGAGTCGAAATTGAATGGAATTAGGTAGTAAGGTTCTAATACATATTAAAATTGGTATAGGGTTGAAACAATCGTATACGACTCCTCAATTACCAACCAAAAGTTCCTTGAGAAAGACCCTTCTGTTTGGCTAAAAGAAGTCCAAAGACAGTGCCATCAATGATTGCTAACCAACGGGGCATTAGCAAATCGACGTGGTGTCGATGGACACCGTAGATGGTCCTTAAGTAAATTTTGTGAGGTTTTATTTTGGAAAGTGTCTTACAAAAATCAGAGATATGCAGCACAGAAGGGACACTAGCCGTCGACTGATCTACAACTGTAGGTCGCGGTCTCGTAAGTTAGGTCACTATTTTGGCTGCCATATTTTAATTAGTCTAATTAATTAATTAGGTGGTTATTTAATTAGTTAGAGGTTAAGGGTGGTCTAATTAAGTTATTTAATGATTTATAGAACACCCGTAACATAATTAAACTAACCCAACCTTCATGTTTTCAAAAACCCGATTGCTTCTTCCTTCACACTTCTTTCTCTCTACCAAATAGAAGATTTCCATTGAAGGGATAGGTAAAGGTATAAGGGAATCAAAGGGGTGGTTGATCCATCATTCTCCATCAATTAACAAGGTATGGGATTTCTTTCACCAAAGGGTTCCTCCAAATTGATTTCAAAAAGATGAGTTTCAAATGGGTTTTCTTCTATTACGAATTTGATATTCTAAATATCTTTGTTTATGATTTATTTAGTTTATTTTGATTATATTATGATGTATTAGTATTCAACTATGGTAGTTCTTCGTTAATTAATCTAAGTTGTGAAGTAGATCATGTATTTTACCCAAATCCCTGACCCTACGCTATGAACTAGTGATTAATTGTTTTATAGTGATTCAATTGACTTTATTATTATGTTGATTACTATCGCGTGATGATACTACACCCATTGCTGGGTTGAATTAGATGTTTTATTGTAAAACCTTGATGATTGCTTGTCAAGGACATTAGGGTAAGTCTTGTGCTCAATCCTTAACTTCAATTATGACTACTTGTGTTTAGTGATGAAGTTATATTGAATTATACCTGATGATAAGATTGACTAGGGTTGGTATGATGTTGAATTGGAATGTCTTGAATTATGACTTGTGAGTTGTTGGCTAAGATGTAATGATATATGCGTGGTGATTACTTACCTATGTGCCTTATTATAATGTGAATATATAAATGTGCTAACCTAACCTGTGTGAATTGAAATTAGAGGACAATACCCATGCAATTCATAATTATCTATGATGATGATTATATAAGGGGTAGACCCTATGACCTATACTAAGCATTTATAAAATTGGATGACTTAAAGACATTTTATAAAGGGACTGTACCTTAACATCGAGTGAGCTTGAAGATGAGGGGTGGAACTTTCCCTAGGTGGGGAGGTAGGGTTCACAATAGTGGATAGCCTTCTGTCCGAAAAGGGCATAGAGTGATATTTCCAATAAAGGCCTCCAAGTTCCATAAACTATGTTTCCTCCGTAGGATTACTAGCTAGATGGATCCACCTAGATGCTATGTTAATGTTTGGTACTACTTTGAAAGGTAGACCACCTTCCATCGGTGTATGGTTTTACAACACCGGATTCCACTCTTAGCTCTTATAGTCTATGTCAGTTAGCGTAAGTGTTCCCCAATGTAAAATGAAGTAATGAAGTAAGCACTAACTAGAGTGACTGATACGCTCAAACTTACTTCTCAAATGAGAAGTAAAGTGGTCGCGTCAAGTAAATACCCCAACTAGTGAGGTTGGGATCGTTCCCACGAGGAAAATAGTCTAGACTTAACTCCAACTTGTTATTACTATTGTTCGGTTGATGAATTCCTTAAAAAGTAAAAGCATAAAAAGGGGGGTTTTGTACTTCCTAATAAAATAAAAATAACTAACGAATTTGACAGAGACACTTAACAGCTTTTAATGTTGAGTTTTAATCAAGTAATCAAAGTAACTAGGGTTTACGTGTTCCCCACAGGTTCATAACTTGATAATTCTAGCTATAACAATTCTTTCCTAGTATCTTGCATGTAAAGTGATAAGTTATGTATTTCTAAATCCTTGGTCCGGCATCTAGAAAATCTCACTCCGCACCTTGGTCCGACTACGTGTGTTGCTTTCCTAACCCTTATCCTTACCTCATATTAAGCATCGTATTCGATATTTGACTAAGTTATTACCTCGTACCAATCAATACTAGCCTATTAGATAGTATACACTAAATCTATGTTAATAATTCTTTTCCTATTATCTACATCCTTGGTCCGGCAAGTAGCATTAAGGCGAGTTCTAACGTTGATCATCCATTAAAAAGACTTTTAAGCGAAAGAATTACTAATACTTGCAAGACACGATTCTAGAGTTGTTATTTTAGCTAGGGTTTATCTCATTATTTGCCTATGGTTCCCACAACCCTAGTTATAGAGTTTAGTTCCTCATAGCCATAAACACAATATTCAAATATATTAAACAAGAATTCATGTACTTACTTTAATGAGAAAGAATAAAGTCTGAAAATTTGCTTGATTAATCAACAAGAGTTACTTGTAAGATTCTCCAAAAATCAAACACTCAGAAAACAAAGTCTAATAATATGATGTTTAATCTCCAAGAGGCTAACCCCAAAAACGAGGTTTTTCGAACTATTTATAAAAAAATTAAAACCTAATTAAACAAGGATTCTAATTACTGGAAATCTGCCAAAACGCGGCTGGGTCGACGGACCACGCGACGGAACGTCGTGTTCATGACGGACCATCGTGGGCTCCGTCGCCCCATACTTGGTGCAATTCTTCTGCTGCTTTCTTCATTCCCCTCGACGGCAAGTGTGACGGACCGTCATAGGCACGACGGCCCGTCGAGGGTCTTCGTTACAAAATACTTCAACTCTTGGAATCTGGGTACTGGGATCACTTCTCTGATCTTCGCGACGAACCTGCAGGACGGACCGTCATATCCATGACGGACCGTCACAAGCTTCGTAATCCCACACTTGGTCAGACTTCCCCATCTTCCTTCAGCAGCTTCTCTACGCTGCCACCTACGGACCGTCACACGCACGATGGACCGTAATAAGCTCTGTAGGTTGTCTCTTCTGCATTTTTTGCTCAAAATCTCCGCATTCAGCTTTAGACAGATTTCCTGTAAAACAAAGAAAAACTTATATCAAAATTAGCACAAAAAGGCTTTCGGACACACTAATCTTAAGGAAAAAGTATTAATTATACCGTGAAACCACGGTATATCAACACCCTCAACTTAAATTCGTTGTTTGTCCTCAAGCGACGCACTATGAATCACTACACAATCTTTGTACAATAGTGTTCATGTTTTATCCTTTGCAATCATTTGGCTATCAATCCCGACTAATCCCATCAGATCTATGCATGCTGTCACTATTAGGCTTGACTTTTGTGGGATTCGAACATGACACAGACTCACCATGCACTAACGCCTATCCTCTTCAATTGCTCACCGAGGTGCTAACAATTCTGGTATTGCAACTAGTGTCCTCGCTTTAGAACAAAAATCCTCATTTTTCACACAATGATTTCAGTTTGAGTATAAGGATTACATTTCAACACTCGCTCTCAGAACAAAGTCACACTCATTCATACCTATTGCCATAAGCTTGCCCTTATTTTCACTGCCTTAAGTTCGCTATACAACCCTTAGGATCACGATAGGGCTTTTTTTTTTTTTTTAGCTTGTATCGTAGGCTCAGAGTCAGGTAGGGTATATTTAGGTATACTTTAGTGACTTTTTGCCCTCCTTGACATATCGGCTAAACCTTCCGCTCTATATCACTTTATTTCGCCCAGTTTCTCCTATTCTTTCACCTTGCTGTTTCCTTTCTTTCTTCATTTGTGTAAGTGACTCTTTTCTTTTCTTGTTTGTAATTCTTGAATATTTCTTTCTCTCTCTCTTTTTTTTTTTTTTTTTTGAGTCACTTTACTTTTGTTCTTTCTCTCTCTTTGTTCTTTCAACCCCACTTTCAAGAGCATTCCTCAAAACAGCCACCCTCAACTCATGGCGTCGCCATTAGTCAAGGTACACAATACCCAAAATCGGGTCAGGGCCATAACGAAGGTTGTTAATACATTAGCCACCCTCAACTTATGCTTTTGGCATAAGCTGAGGTGCACATGTCCAAGGAGGGACCAGGGCCAACATATTGTTCCAAGAAAAGATCAGTTGGGGTGAAAAAGAAAGGTCTAATTTTAAGCTCAAATTATCTGGATCAACGAAGGATAACTTTCATTTGGTTTCTTCTATTTAGGCTAGAAATGGGCTATATTGAATAAGGGCCTATGATCCTTTCCTAATTGTATGTTACAGCTTACTTTTAGCAGGACTAACCAGGCAAGTTCTAGCTCAGTATCAGTAGTGGACTATTCAACTTTCCTCACACTCACTTGACATCTCATCACTATATCAGATTATCAGACACCTAGTTCGACTTGAAGGTTTAGGGTAGTGCAATGGTGTAATTCTATTTCATGTTTAGATCCACACAATTATCAGTTGCTACGCCTTTTCATGCAACCTTTTCCAGTTTTATCGGGATATCATTTTAGCCATCATACTTCAGAGTTAAACTATGTACAACAGATATAACGTGCCGGTTCAACAGAAAAACTAATCAGTCTTTTGGGGAAAAAGAACAAAGGCAAGAAAACCCCAAAAGAGGATAGTGAGTTGGGCTACTCAGACTCCACCCTAACACTCACTTTCCATTTACCCCACCCCCCAACAAAAAGCATGCAATTGTCCCCAATGCATAAAAAAAATCTAAAGATTAGAGGGATAGGTGAAGCAAACATGTGGCGCATAGCGCCGTCGATCAACAAGCTGGTGGGTCTGGTTTCCCAGAACCCACATCCTCTGCAATCTGGACACCCTCAGTGATGTCCTCAGCAACAACTGCACCCTCAGTAGTGCCTCCTGCTGTCTCTACAGTGCGGGAGCTAGACGCCCCAGCCGCTATTTGCGATGCTCTTATCTGGTGTGCCTCCGTCTCAGAAAGTGAGGCTCTCCTCGCGGCCTCCATCTCTCGGCGCTCCTTCTTTCTTGCTCGCGCTTCATCCTCTGATCGACCCCTCCGCCTCTTGGCACTCTCTCTCGGGGAAGATGGGGGAACGTCTGGAGTAGGAAACAGAGCCGCCAATACAGTATCCTCAGCAGGCTCGACAGACTCTGACACTCTTGCCGCTAGGATCGTGTCGATATCTGCACGAAGACTGGATACTGCAGCCTGAAGAGTCGACACATCTACCGGAGGGGATGGTCGAGCTAAAACTCTCAATTCAAAGGCATCGGGGCGCTGGTTGACCTCAGCAATCTTCCGCTGCATCTGCCTCTCCATACGCGCCTCAGACTCAGCAATAGACTTCTGCATCCACGGCTGGATATGATGCAGAAGAGTGGCCATTTGTGCCTCCAGTTGTTGGACTCGGGCAAGCGGGGCCGGTGTCGGTAGAGGGGCTGTGCTGCTACCCGGGATAGACTCGACCGGGGTAGTGTCCGTGGATGCCTGTGTAGCTGTGCGAGCCTGGGCCACCGTATCCGCAAGGTCATCAGATAGTGGTGGCAGCTCTGAACGGGGCCCTCGACGTGGGGCCAACTCATTGGCCTCGTCTCTGATGAGGCTGACGTCAACGGTACCCGGTGGGGTCCTCAACTGATCTATGTGCCATATGGGCACACCTGCAGACCTGCAAAGGGCAAAGATCATGCACGGAAAGGGGTAGGTGGTGGTGACCTTGAATGCCCTC
Organism: Solanum neorickii; assembly: GCA_027704865.1. Classification (NCBI taxonomy): domain Eukaryota; kingdom Viridiplantae; phylum Streptophyta; class Magnoliopsida; order Solanales; family Solanaceae; genus Solanum; species Solanum neorickii. The sequence continues at coordinate 50,368 of JAKWJC010000179.1, read as the reverse complement.
TCGTGCATGACTGCCTGTAGAAGCCATGCATAGTCCACCTCGAAGCCGGCTATCATCGCCGCCATCAGTACTGCTCGATCCCAGGTGACTATGTTATCAGCAGCTGTGGGGGAAAAGCAGTGATGCACGAGCAGCCACAAGAACATGGCAGCGAACGTGAGGTTGGCCTTCTTGATGGCCCCCTTCGGCTCGGTGACCCAATCGGCACCCTCTCCGTCGACTGATAAGTGTAGGGCCATCCACCGCTTGGTGGTCTCCCTCAGTGCTGGCTCTCGCATGAAATGTCCATCCTTCACTACCTGCCAGCGGTAGTCAAACTCGGCAGTGGTGGGGGTCCGAGTAGCATCTGCACTCTCGCCGTATAGGAACCGACGGATGGCGGGCAGGGAAATGTCAACCTGCACGCCCCGGACTAGAACCTGCTCCAATGGGGCCTGTTTCGCGGGAGCATCCCGCCTGTCGATCTGTGATCGGAGATTCGCTACGTAGGACACGTAGAACTCTCGGACCATCTCCTCACTGTATCGTCCCAACGGATGGGCTGTCCACTCTAAGCGATGCCTGGTGAATATGGTGTGGATCTCTGGCATCGAGGGGAGACTCCCTGTAAGTACCCGCCTCTCCAGGGTAAGTGTGCGAGCCATTACTCCTTTATCGGTCAAGAACTTCGCGTCGGAGTACACCTGAAACTGGCCTTCAACGCACCACCGGTTTGGCTGGTCGGAGGCTGGGGTGGGGACCTGGGCTGGTGCGCCGGATGTAGAGTCTGAATTGTCAGCCTCATCAGACGAGGCCGACGCTGCAGCAGTGGCGGGTGCGGGAACCTCAGCAGATCCTGAAGCTTCCTCGGACCAGGATACTCCCAAGGAGCCAGACGCTCCTTCCTCGTTTGTGGCCGACCCAGAGGGTGTGCCGGTCAGTGTGCGCTCCTCTTCAGACTGGGAGGCAGTGACTACGCCAGACGCCACCGTCTTGGGTGTGGCTCTGGGGCCACGTGTAGCACGGGAAGGGGCGGAGGTGCCTGGGGGAATGTATTCAGGTTCCCGCTCATCGTCAGTGCCGATGACCATGCGGGCAGACGGGGCGACAGACTTAGATCGCCTGCGTGCATAAGTGCGGTCTTGCTTTGGTGCCATAGTCGATAGTACCTGTAAAGGAGCAATATTAGTATGAGTAGTGGCAATCGAAACAGGCAAAATCATATGACATGAAACTTTGAAAAAAAAATGTGTTAGTAATATTGAAACTGTATCACACGACGGGACCTATGACGGCTCGTCGTGACTATGACGGACCGTCATGAGGTCCGTCGTGTTAGACTTGGTATATGCATAGATAAGGAACCCTGAAGGAGGGGTCGCTGACCATCATGACGGTCAAGCAGGACGGACCGTCATGGGTATGACGGTCCGTCGCAAGGGTCCGTCGTAGGACAGTTAGAAAATGATGGGAGATCCTCAGAAGAGAGTTCTCTGATTGTCATGACGGTCGTGCAGGACGGACCGTCATGGGTGTGACGGTCCGTCGTAAATGTCGGTCGTTGGACACTTAGAAAATTTTTGGAGACCCTTAGCATAGGGGTCTCTGACCATCATGGCGGTCGTGCAGGACGAACCATCGTGGGTGTGACGGTCCGTCGCAAGGGTCCATCGTAGGACACTTGGAAAATGATGGGAGACCCTCAGAAGATGGTTCTCTGACTGTCATGACGGTCGTGCAGGACGGACCGTCGTGGGTGTGACGGTCCGTCGTAAGTGTCCGTCGTTGGACACTTAGAAAATTTTTTGGAGACCCTTTTGAAGGGGTCTCTAACCAGCATGACGATCGTGCAGGACGGACCGTCGTGAAGACAACGGTCCGTCACAAGCGTCGTTGGGGAGGGTGCTAGGGCTTATGCGACGGACCCTACGACGGTTCGTCGTGTATACGACGGACCGTCATCGGGGTCTCGTTCTGAATATCAGAGACAGAACTGTAGGTACCCTAAGCAACCCCAATGAACACACATGGTCTTGTAGTGTTGTGGACCGCTATGTGTCTATCCCAACTACCTAGGAAACTATTAATGTGAAATCACCTGTGTCTAGGGTTATTAACATGGCAAATTCGAACATTTAGAGCCTAGGTCTAGACATAAACATATCAGGGGAACAAGATATGACTAGGAACGAATCTAATACTAACTAATAAACAAAAATACAAGAGAAATGAGTATAAAATTTAGAGACACATACCTTGGAAATGGAGAAAACACAAGTGGGGAATGATTCAGGTGGCAAGGTAGATACCCAAAGGCAGCAGCACCAACAAGTAACTGATAGTAATGAGGTTTGGGTAGATTGTGGGAGTAATGATCAGTGGGGGAAGTGTGGAAGTGGAAAAGAGAGGGGAGATGAGAGGAAGTTGGAAGTAATGGGGTGGAATATGGAGAGGTGGGGAGTATAAACGGTCAAAATTTTAAAAAGGGGTCCAGCCGGGTCGGGTCGGGTTAATTTCATTAATCGGACGACGGTCCGTCTCACATGCGACGCCGCGTCGTGGTTTCCGTTGTGTGTGCTCTACTTTCAAAAAAAATGACAGAAATACGTACCTGGTGTGACGGTGCATACGACGGTCCGTTTCGGTCACGACGGTCCGTCGTTGTATCCGTCAGTGGCTACTGCAGAGTAGTTTTCTGCAGAATTTCCTGGTGATGTGCCTGCAAATTTAAAACCCATTTATATATATATATATATATAAAAATGCTACCATTATTAAAAAGACGATAAGTATTGGGTTGCCTCCCAACAAGCGCCAGATTTAACGTCGCGGCATGACTGGGGCCACGTGATTACTCAGACTTCATCAAGAAGGTATGCCTCGATCACTTCATTCGCCGATTCAACATGCCCTAGATAGATTTTTATGCGCTGTCCATTCACCTTGAACCGCACACCCTCCTTAGTTTCCAACTCGACTGCTCCATGAGGGAATAGTTGGGTAACCGTGTAAGGACCAGTCCATTTGGACTTGAGTTTGCCTGGAAACAAGTGCAATCTGGAATTGAATAGAAGCACTAAATCCCCGACCATAAACTCTCGTTTTTTAATTTTGTTGTCATGATACTTCTTCATCTTTTCTTTATATAGGGCTGAGCTTTCATAGGCTTTCAAGCGAAATTCATCAAGTTCATTCAACCCATTTAACCGTTGCTCTGCAGCTTCGCTCCAATCCAATTTTAACTTCTTCATAGCCCACATGGCTTTATGCTCTAACTCAACCGGAAGATGACAAGCTTTCCCATATACAAGTTGGTATGGAGACATACCTATGGGAGTCTTATAAGCTCTCCGGTAAGCCCAAAGAGCATCATCAAGCCTCCTTGACCAATCTGTTCTACTAGCATTCACTGTTTTGGACAATATCTGTTTGATCTCCCGATTCGATACCTCAACTTGCCCACTAGTTTGAGGGTGGTAAGGCGTGGCCACATTATGGCGAACACCGTATTTCTCCAATAATCCCTTGAACAATCTGTTGCAGAAGTGGGAACCCCCATCACTAATAATGGCCCTTGGAGTGCCAAAACGGGAGAATATATTCTTTTTCAAGAATGCAATGACACTCTTCCCTTCATTGTTTGCGAGAGCTATGGCTTCGACCCATTTAGATACATAATCAACTGCTACAAGAATGTACTTCATCCCATGAGAACTCACGAAAGGGCCCATAAAGTCAATACCCCACACATCGAATAACTCAATCACAAGAAAGGGGTTTAGAGGGAGCTCTTGCTTTCTTGAAATACCACCATCTCGTTGACATTTGTCACATGATTTAGCAAACCCATGAGCATCTTGATGAAGAGTTGGCCAATAGTAACCACATTGCAATATCTTGTGAGCGGTTCGGATACCACTGTGATGTCCGCCAACAGGTGAAGAATGGCATGCCTCCAATACACTCAACATTTCACATTCGGGCACACAACGCCGAATAAGCCCGTCGGCACAACTCCTATACAAGTATGGTTCATCCCAAAAGAACTTCTTCACATCGTACATGAACTTTTTCCTTTGATGAAAGGACAAGTCTGATGGAACAATATCACTAGCCAGATAGTTCGCAAAATCTGCGAACCATGGAATCAGGTCTTGTGAAGCAGCCAATACATGTTAATCGGGGAAAGTATCATCAATGTCAGTCTTATCCCCTAACTCTCTCATAGCTTCATCCTCTAGACGGGACAAATGATCAGCAACTTGATTTTCAGTCCCTTTTCTATCCAGCACTTCAAAGTCAAATTCTTGCAGCAGTAATACCCAACGAATCAGCCTTGGTTTCGCATCCTTTTTCGCCATTAAATATCTCAGTGCTGAATGGTCAGTATGCACTATGACTCTAGTACCAAGCAAATAGGAGCGAAATTTTTCAAAAGCAAAGACTACTGCGAGGAGTTCTTGCTCAGTCACTGTGTAGTTCTTCTGGGCTTCATTTAGGGCTTTACTAGCAGAGTAAATTGGGTGAAGGATTTTGTTTCTTCTCTGTCCCAATACTACACCAAGAGCCACCCCACTAGCATCGCACATTACCTCAAATGGACTGTTCCAATCCGGAGAAATAATGATAGGTGCAGACACTAACTTCTCTTTTAGCTCACTGAATGCTTTAAGACAGGATTCATCAAAACAAAATTTACATTCTTTCTCCAGTAATTTGCACAATGGGTGTGCAATCTTTGAAAAGTCTTTGATGAATCTCCGATAAAAACCTGCATGCCCAAGAAAGCTTCTCACACCTTTCACAGAGATCGGCGGGGGAAGTCTCTCTATTACCTCAACTTTAGCTCGATCAACCTCTATACCCTTTTCTGAAATGCGATGACCCAATACAATACCCTCTTTCACCATGAAATGACACTTTTCCCAGTTTAGTACCAGATTGCAGTCTTCACATCTCTTAAGCACCTCAGATAAATTATTCAAGCATCGCTCAAATGAATCACCAACCACAGAAAATCATCCATAAAAACCTCTATAGTATCCTCCACCATGTCAGAAAATATTGACATCATACATCTCTGAAAGGTTGCGGGTGCATTGCACAACCCAAACGGCATTCTTCTGAACGCAAAAGTTCCATATGGACAAGTGAAAGTGGTTTTCTCTTGATCTTCTGGTGCGATAGAAATCTGATTATACCCCGAATACCCATCAAGAAAACAATACCACCCTTTTCTGGCAAGTCTATCCAACATCTGATCCATGAAGGGCATAGGAAAATGGTCTTTTTCAGTCCATGAGTTCAGTTTACGGTAATCCATGCACACCCTCCATCCAGTAACCGGTCTCATCGGAACAAGTTCATTCTTTTCGTTGGGGACCACAGTCATTCCCCCTTTTTTAGGTACACACTGAACCGGGTATACCCAACTACTATCGGCGATTGGATAGATTACTCCAGCATCCAACCACTTGATAATTTCCTTCTTCACAACCTCTTGCATAGGAGGATTCAAACGTCTCTGGTGCTCAATACTCGGCTTATGATCAGACATGAGTTGGATTTTATGAGAGCAAATACCAGGAGGGATCCCAATAATGTCCGCAATGGTCCACCCAATAGCTCTTTTGAACCTTTTTAGTACCTTCACCAAACTCTGAACCTGTTGTTCATCTAGGTCTGATGCAATGATTACCGGCAAAGTGTCACCATTTCCTAAGAATTCATACCTAAGATGAGGTGGGAGAGCTTTTAATTCAACTTTTGAGGCTTCCTCTATAGATGGTTTAGCGGGTGGGGACTCGCGATTCTTCATATCAAGCTCAAATTTCTTCGGTTTAAACCGAACATCACCTCGGTCAAGAGCCGCTACTAATGACTCATACTCTTCAATGCAATCGCTATCAAAGTTCATTATCACTACCGCTAATGCTTCGACACCTAGACGTTCTTCTATTTGTGTCTCAAAGGTCTCACCCATGTTGTAGGATATAGCAGATGCCGATTGGAGCTCACCACTCTGCCTCATGGACCTACAAATATTAAAGGTCACTTCCTCACTGTTCAACCAAAATTTCATCTGCCCCTTTTCCATGTCTACTAAGGCTCTTCCCGTGGCTAAGAATGGCCTCCCAAGGATAATAGGCACTTCAAAATCAACCTCACAATCAAGAATAACAAAATCGGCTGGAAAGATGAATGACTCCACTTTTACTAGCACATCGTGGAGTATTCCTATAGGTCGTTTTACTGTTCGATCAGCCATTAGTAGCCGCATCGCCGTGGGTTTTGGGTCACCCAAACCCAACTTCTTGTAAATCGAGAGGGGCATGAGATTTATGCTTGCCCCCAGATCACATAATGCTTTCGCAAAATGTAATAGCCCGATTGTACAAGGAATAGTAAATGCACCCGGATCTTCTTTCTTTTGGACCAGAGATCTTGTAGCAATAGCACTACAATGCTTCATTCTATCATCATCCTCAAAAGTGACCGATCTTTTCTTTGTAACCAGATTTTTCATAAATTTGGCGTAACCGGGCATTTGTTCCAAAGCTTCTACCAAAGGGACATTGATAGAGAGTTGCTTCAACATTGTTATAAAACGCCGGTATTTACCATCCTCGGTCTTTTTCACTAATCTCTGAGGAAATGGGGGTGGTGGCCTAGGCATAGGAGTTACCTTTTTAGGCACGTCAGCATCTTTTGCAGTGTTATCCTCTAATTCAGCATCAACTTCTACCACTTTATCAGATTCTTTTGTCACCTTATTTTCATCAGATGGCATAGGTGGATCAATGGTTTGCTTGCCACCGCGAGTAGTAATTGCCATACAATGTCCATCATTTTTCGGATTTTGGATAGTGTTGCTAGGATGAGTGCCCGGTTGCCGTGTGTTCACAGTTGCAGATAGTTGGGCCAATTGTAACTCAAGTTGCTTAATTGATATTGCATGGGTATCAACTTTTTGCCCAATACCCGCTAGATCATTCCTCAACTCTTTATTTTGCTCATCACTAGCATCGAACCTCCTCATCATTTGATGCAACATATCCTCAACTCGCGACATACTACCTCCACCATCCCTAGGAGTAACTTCACGATTTTGAGGAGGAACATAAGGTCCATTTCTGTCGTTTCTGTTACCATAGCTACCCTTGTTGAAGTTGTTGTCGCGATTGTAGTTTCCATCTCGGACATAATGACCCTCACGGTTGTAGTTACCATAGTTCCGACCTTGGTTCCCTTGACCTTGGCGCCAATTTTCCTGATTAGAGCCTTGGGAACTTGGTCGGAAACCCCCCATCTGTTCATTTACTGCATAGGAATCCTCCTCATAATAACACTCATCAATTGGAGGTGGTGGTTTAGCCAGGTAGTTGACTGCATTAACCTTTTCTGCACCCCCAGTGACATGTTTAGTACCAACCCAAGCTCAGTTCTCATCTGAGCCATTTCTTCCCGAATATCATCTGTGGCTGGGTTGTGAGTGGACTGCACTGCAAAGGTGTTTCTCCCTGTATCAGACTTCCTAGTACTCCAAGCTTTGTTGTTACGGGAGATTTTCTCTAATTTCTCAGCAATCTCAGCATAAGGGCATTCTCCATAAGATCCACCTGCTATAGTGTCCAACACCGCTTTATTGTTATCATCCTGTCCCCTATAGAAGTATTCCTTTAGTGACTCATCATCAATACGGTGATTTGGGACACTTCTCAAGAATGAGGTGAATCTATCCCAGGAACTACTAACTGACTCTCCTGGTAGTGCCACAAAGTTATTCACCCTGTCTTTGTGGTTTAATTTCTTGGAGACCGGATAGTAGCGTGCTAAGAAGACATCCCTTAATTGGTTCCAAGTGAAAATAGAGTTGTATGGGAGCTCAGTAAACCACATAGCAGCCTCTCCCGTCAGTGAGAGAGGAAACACTCTGAGACCTATTACATCTAGATCCAAGTCAGGCCTCCCCACACAACTTTTACACACTGCCCTTACCTTAGCTTTATGGGCATGTGGATCCTCAGAAGGTAGCCCTGAAAATAAACCTCTGGCAGTGAGCATTTGCATTAGACTACTAGTTACCACAAAAGTGTGGCCTGTGGGTAGAGGAGGCAAAACCAGTGGCCCATCCGAATCTGCTATGTTATCATAGCCTCTGTAGTATGCTTGGGGCCGTGGAGCGGGATTCTGTCCTCTCTGTTGATGTTCACCCGGAGCATCGGGTAACATCTGACCATGAACATCATCCGGAGCTGGGATGTTCTGGTTTGGATCCTCATCATTGATTCCCAAGTTACGATTCATGTTTCGCAGTGTACGTTCTAGCTCGAGATCGTAGGGGAACAACGGTTCTCTTCCTCTCCGTGTATTTGGCATACAAGGAGGATAATTCTTAAAAGGAATCAAAAACAATAAAACAAAGTAAAATCAAGAAAATATCAACTAAACTATTGTAAGAAGTTCAAGTTAATCTAAAAGCTAAATTCCCCGGCAGCGGCGCCAAAATTTGATACGCTCAAACTTACTTCTCAAATGATAAGTAAAGCGGTCACGTCAAGTAAATAACCCAACTAGTGAGGTTGGGATCGTTCCCACGAGGAAAATAGTCTAGACTTAACTCCAACTTGTTATTACTATTGTTCGGTTGATGACTTCCTTAAAAAGTAAAAGCATAAAAAGGGGGGTTTTGTACTTCCTAATAAAATAAAAATAACTAACGAATTTGACAGAGACACTTAACAGCTTTTAATGTTGAGTTTTAATCAAGTAATCAAAGTAACTAGGGGTTACGTGTTCCCCACAGGTTCATAACTTGATAATTCTAGCTATAACAATTCTTTCCTAGTATCTTGCATGTAAAGTGATAAGTTATGTATTTCTAAATCCTTGGTCCGGCATCTAGAAAATCTCACTCCGCACCTTGGTCCGGCTACGTGTGTTGCTTTCCTAACCCTTATCCTTACCCCATATTAAGCATCGTATTCGATATTTGACTAAGTTATTACCTCGTACCAATCAATACTAGCCTATTAGATAGTATACACTAAATCTATGTTAATAATTCTTTTCCTATTATCTACCTCCTTGGTCCGGCAAGTAGCATTAAGGCGAGTTCTAACGTTGATCATCCGTTAAAAAGACTTCTAAGCGAAAGAATTACTAATACTTGCAAGACACGATTCTAGAGTTGTTATTTTAGCTAGGGTTTATCTCATTATTTGCCTATGGTTCCCACAACCCTAGTTATAGAGTTTAGTTCCTCATAGCCATAAACACAATATTCAAATATATTAAACAAGAATTCATGTACTTACTTTAATGAGAAAGAATAAAGTCTGAAAATTTGCTTGATTAATCAACAAGAGTTACTTGTAAGATTCTCCAAAAATCAAACACTCAGAAAACAAAGTCTAATAATATGATGTTTAATCTCCAAGAGGCTAACCCCAAAAACGAGGTTTTTTGAACTATTTATAAAAAAATTAAAACCTAATTAAACAAGGATTCTAATTACTGGAAATCTGCCAAAACGCGGCTGGGTCGACGGACCACGTGACGGAACCTCGTGTTCATGACGGACCGTCGTGGGCTCCGTCGCCCCATACTTGGTGCAATTCTTCTGCTGCTTTCTTCATTCCCCTCGACGGCAAGTGTGACGGACCGTCATAGGCACGACGGCCCGTCGAGGGTCTTCGTTACAAAATACTTCAACTCTTGGAATCTGGGTACTGGGATCACTTCTCTGATCTTCGCGACGAACCTGCAGGACGGACCGTCATATCCATGACGGACCGTCACAAGCTTCGTAATCCCACACTTGGTCAGACTTCCCCATCTTCCTTCAGCAGCTTCTCTACGCTGCCACCTACGGACCGTCACACGCACGACGGACCGTCATAAGCTCCGTAGGTGGTCTCTTCTGCATTTTTCGCTCAAAATCTCCGCATTCAGCTTTAGACAGATTTCCTGCAAAACAAAGAAAAACTTATATCAAAATTAGCACAAAAAGGCTTTCGGACACACTAAACTTAAGGAAAAAGTATTAATTATACCGTGAAACCACGGTATATCAGTGACTTAAGAGGATTGACTTAGCCTAGCTAGGGGTATGTATCTCTACCTATGTCTTACATTAGTTTACCTTGAAGGAAGCCATAGGAGGTAGTATTGTGTTCTATAATGCATATATTATGTATATGTTGACTTTACATGTTATTCACTCTATATGATGTTAGTTTCTTATGAGCATGTTGTCGGTAAATATTGCATAAATATGATAATGGTTACTCTTGATGTTATGATATGTGAAGTTAGGTAATTCTTGGGGTCCTTGATTTGGATTACTTAATTGATTGAGGTTAATGGGCTTTGATTGGTCATTGGACTTGTAGACTTGATAATGGGTTGTGGGTAATGGTCTAGTATGTGTTCAAATGTTATGAAGTTCTTGTATATCGCCTTCTAGTTATAATATTATGATTGAAGTTATTTTGCTATGAATATGTTGACATGACTTAGTTTTCTTTGACCTATGCGGAATAAGCCATTGCTGTGATAATTATATGTTTTCATGGTTAAGCTATTTCCTTAAAGTCTGTAAATTGGATTTTTAAAGTAACTTGCATGTTTTCAACAAATTGTCCCTTTTCTAGACTGATTTCTATGTTGTGTGTGCATCGTTTCCATACCTTGTACAAGCAATGTGCTAACCCCTATTTTATCCCTTTTCCCAAATATTTTAGGTTCTGGTCGTTGACGAGGTTGAGGCCATTGAATAAGACTTGGATCCTCATTCTCCAAGTTGGGTAGGTCCTCACTACTTCAAGCACAATGCCATTTTCTAGCATTGGATGTTGATTAGTCTTAAAGATACTTTGTTCATTCTCTTTCAATTTTGAACTATGATTATATAACCTATATGTGGATTTTATATTATTTATGTATGGTCTATGCCCAATTGTTATATTCTTGTTTAGATGTTTATGATATGAGACATCCATTTTAAGACTATATTGTATCTTATATATATGTGTACCATAAAAGTTGAAGACTATATAATCTTCTTATACCAAGGGTCTACGTATACTTGATATGAATATATTATGTGTATGCGAGAGGTCAAAGTAAACCTCATGAAGAAGTGTAGAAGAAAAATTATAAATTTTCTGCATTTTTAACATATTATTTTAATGATTAATGCTAAGAGGCAAGTCTTAGTCCTGTCAGAGGACCAAGATATCGTTGAAGTCTAGGGGGTTCTCCCTGGATGTGACAATTGCACTATATCGGTATAATTTTTTTTTGTAATGGGACCAAAAAGTGATATAGTCATTTGGCAATTCCAACAATAACTTTGTATCATCACTCAACAAAGAGAACGGGAATAACCTCAACCTCGTGGACGCATTTGAGATGTTTTAAAACACAAATGGTGTACACACCTCCTCAAAATTTCAAAGGTGTTCTTGGAGGTCCTCATGAGTTAAACCTCCCAAACATTCCTCTTTGTTTGATCAATTGTAGTTACAATATAGTAATATGAAACACTGTCCTCCCGGTTATGGGATGTATCCGAATGACTCCCATAGTTTGAACAATATTGACGTGCATATTTTTGAAATAACCCATGTCATTTTGACTGTAGTGACTATCATTTTCATTATCATGGTCACTCAATGTATTAGACCTGCAACTCAACAAAAAACAACCCAAAATAACAATTTACTACAACTAAGCAAATTAACAACCTAATTTCTCAAATGAATTCCCAACAACCAGTATCCGGTCGCGGCATCATTTTTGTAACGCTGATATTTACTCGCTAAAATTGATTAAAAGAGACACTGTTCGTAATAATTAATAATACCTAACTAAGAGTCAAAATCTGGACAATTTTTTCTCTTAAGTAAATCTATCACTCATCATGTCTGTAATGAGGTGTTACAATGTGGTTATTATCACAACATGACTCATAAGTTGCTTGAAGTTATTGGATCTTGAGAAGTCTCATGTGGCATGGTGTGACTTTTCTCTTTTAATCAAGGAGGTTTTCACATAAGCATTTTTGCTCTTTACTTTAAGCATTTACTATTTTTTCTATTATTAATACAATGAAGGAACCTTATCTCTTAGCTCGTGGAGGATTCATAAAAGTCAACAAATATAAAGTCTATCATTTCGTGGAGAATCAGGTGAACTTTTTTAAGATAATAGTTTAAGCCTTGGGTGGTTAAAACCTCTTATTTCTTAAAAGATATATACATAAAACAAACAAAGGGGGACGATATGCTAAACCTCTGTTAATAAGCATTAATATACAGCCATGAAAAAAGCTCATATACAACAAAAACTTAAGAAAGATCATAGATAGTGACTCATAATCTTTTTCTTTTTTGCATGTCTTAAGCAGGGCATCACAATGACATCAATGGTGTACATACCTGATGCATCTTTTGGCAAATCATTAGGATAAAAAATCAAAACATACTTTCTATATATATAATATTTAGCTAGTACATCTGCCACGTGATTTCCCTCTATGAAGTAATGTTGATCTATCACATTGGCCTGCAAATTCATTATTCTAGACTCCATAATAGCATCCCGCAGTATCAAGGCCATTTGGGATTAATCCTTAATTATATTGGCAATAACAAGGAAATCACATTCTAAAATAAAGTTTGAATAGCCATTTTCCACTAAAAAAATTTGGATCCAAATTAGGCTGGGTATGACCTCTCGTATATTGCTCGTACCTCTCCTTCATAGTCATGAACCCACCACCACCTTAATCAGTAGAAAAACATAAATATTTCCATGAATACCTGTAGTATCTTTCTTCCACATCACCAGTTCTCCAATAGATTCTACTCAATAATCTTTTATCCTATTTAAGGACTGATATAGTAAGACATACTCAATCGATATTGCTCATCCTCAAATGTAGAGGAGCTTTTTGTCCATCTTTTAGTTCCTTTGATAATTTAGATACCATATCAGTGAAACTAGAAATCATAGTTTTTCTGATGTACATGTGGCAACCCAAATATGTTATAAGAAAATTCTTATGCGTATAATTAATAATCCTTTTTATTCTATCTATCTCATTCATAAGAGTCCTTGCAATAATCAAGAAACAACTTTTTTCCTCATTAATCTTCGGGCCACAACCTGGAAAAAAAGGATAATATCGTCAACATAAGATAATTTATTATCTTGAGGGTCTTGTCTTATGATTATAAAACCTTTAAAAAGTTGATTACTATTCAAATGTTTTAACATTTTGGAATTTTTTTTTGCTCTCTTAATGAAAAAAACGTTTTCTACATCTATTAACAAGGACAAGAGTATAATATATTACTAATGGATCTCCTCATAAGACTAAACTATCTTTCAGAAAAAACAAATATTCTTAAAATATCAAAAAGAAATTGACAATTAACTTAGTCATATTATATGCTTTAGACGTATCCCCTTCAATGAACACATTGACCATGTCATTCTTCTTTTAATGCCATGATTAATTTTTTGCGGTAAAAGAATATTTTTTGTAATCAATGTACCATGTATAAAACCAGATTGAATCTCAAAAATAATCATAGGAAGAATGTGGTCCAGTACACCATTTAGACCTTGGAAATGATCTTTTTAGTAAAGTTTCTAAGGTCAATAGGCCTTATATCAGAAAATGAATCAAGATTATTAACACTCTGAATAAGAATTAGACATGAAGTAGAATACAACTTAGTCAACTCAGCCTCATTGAAATAACTTCGAACAAAATCAACCACTTCCTTTATATAATGCTCTAACCGGTGATAAAACTCAAATTTCCTTCAAAATAAGTTAAAAGAGTAAGAAGTTGTTAGCAACAAAAATTCCCAAGAAGCATCAGGGTCGAATCCCACAAGAAAAAATTTGTCAGCAATTGGAAAGACATGATTTGTGTAACAAAATGATGGATTTGGGCAAAGATACTATCAAACAAAGTATATATGGGAATTAAAAATTTAGGAATTCAATCCACTCTCCACTATCCATTCCAATTCAAGACCTAAACTAATCATAGATAGTCTTGATCATTATAAATCAACACTAATCTTTCAAATAGTTTTTTCTGTTTCTATTAAAGAACCTCAATTTCATATACACAATTACAACTATAATCCTAACAATACAAATCAAGGAATGGAGAAGAGAACAAGAGATTTTACTATTCGGCACCCAATCTTCAAGCCCAAATATGAATTTTCATGCAACTTACCTAACAAATCTTTACCCAAAAATATAAACCACAATATTTTCTCTACTCTAAGTTTCACTCAGTTCTTCTTTCTTCCTATTTACTTTTTTACCTTGTTTTCACTTGTTTTATTCAAATTTCTTCTAAATCAACTCTACATTAATTTTCCTCCAATCATTATGAAAACCACATTAAAAGCATAAATTTTAAACTATAGCAATCCAATATAACTAAGAAAAGAGCCTCAAATGAGTGAAAATCCACAGTAACCCGTTCGAAAGAAAATTCTCCCGAATCCATCAAGACAAGGAGAACTATTAGGATTCGTTCGAAGAATTGTATTATTAGCTTCGTCTTCATCAAGAATTTTTGTGAGATCATCATTCTCATTTTGGGTAATAAGTTGCTCAATAAATTCCATAGCTAGGGGGTTGGTTTGTCCATTTGATTTAGTAAGATGATTCTCAAACTTATTTAAAGCCTCATCAGATTTTTGTTGGTCACTCTGTTCCAAATTACCTAGCTATGAAGTAGATCTCGTCTATCAAAAACTGCAGAAGTTCAATATGTCATTTGAGGTTCATATGGTGATACTAAAAGCATGGAATCCATGTCAAAGAATTGAACAAACATCTATACTTTCGTCAAATATTCAAAATTCTTCTTGGCCAACCCTTAATTTGTTATTGAGAACAAGATGAGAAGACGTAGAACATTAATAAGTTGATCCTTCGTATGTACACAAAGAATATGCATTTACCCAGTGAGTTAAGAGTAAGAAAATAGAACATGAAAACATTCACCTCGGGAGAAAAGGAAAAGGGTAAAGCCATACCCTTTCCCCTCTCTTGCACTTCCAACTCATGATATATATCCCTTTTTTCTGATCATCCTTTCTTCTAATGGAAAATCATTTATTGAAAATCAAGGAGACGATAAAATCAAAATTTCAAGAAATTCAAAAGTAACAATATGTTTCTCATGAATTCTACGGAGGGCAATATAGCTGTAGATTATAGTGCAAGACATGAGTTGCTAATATTGCAGGTATTTTTCTCTTCGTTGTTATTTTATGCACTAAGAGTAGCATTTTTTGAGAAAAAAACATCATATTTTCTCTAGGTTGGTACAATGTGGAGTGTCCAAGAGTGATCTGCAGGTGTATATGCTTGTTTTACTACTGATTGAATAATAATCATGTTTCTTTACGACATAATAAAAAGAAAAAAATGGAGGAAGGAGAAATGGAGCACACCTTTGCTCACACACAATAAAATACTACATGGCATCATGTCATGCATGCAAAGGATTTTTCTTGCCAACAAAAGGTGGACTTCTATTTACTGTTCTCTAACATTTGAAGACAAGCACTTGGTGCAACAGAGACTTCTGAGTACCGTTGAATATTTAAGAGAGAGCTGAAAGGTAGATATTCTCTAAAACTACCAAAGTCATCAGTCATTGGAATGAAAATTTTCATTTTACTCACATATAAAAGATTTTAGCTTCGACAAGAGTTTTCTCCATATCAATTTCGAAATGGAATAAAGGTTTGAATATAAACGTAGTTAAATGCTGACCCAGATTTATGTGTCTCTTTAACAGAAAGACAATAATGTCATAACACTGTTAAAACCATTATGATCATTGTAGAATCAAACATTAGCAATAACTCTTACTTGCATTTTTGGCAATGAGTTAAGCTCATTAACATAATCGTTCAATTTGGAGACAGTTTGGTTTTGCATATAAAATAAAATGAAACATATAAGTCAATTATTGAACTACCAAAGCTAAGACATGCAAATCTACGATTATTGACTAACCATGGTCTGCATTTCTGTGCAATCTGGCTTCATGGAAGTTGCTTTTTCACGTATAACCTACAATCACACTGCAAATGACATTTAAACAAATAGAAGACTAAGCAAAGTTCATGAGAAATTGAATTTTATGATAGGACATGGAAGATTCACATGTATGCTGAAGTCAAGTAGACTGTTGATAAAAAAATTGAAGAGAAAATAAATCAACCTTGACGACAACTTGAATTAAAGGGAACCTTCATTTTCTTGCTTTCTTGCTAAACACCCATAATAGATGATTCTACTTCCACAACACCATTATTGATACCAAGAAACTGCAAGAAGCCTATTAGAGACAGGTTTTTAAATATTTACATCATATATAGTTTGTTTATTGATCTAGAAGCTGCAGACACATTATACAACCAAGAATAGCTGCCAAGATATTTTTCTAAAAATACAGATTCATAGCAATTTTAAGAATACCAGTTTTACCTAATCCAATAGCCCTTCATATGGTTACTGTGAACACATTGGAGTGATCATATACACCTGCACAATACCAGGAATGTGTTTAAGCAATAGTGATAAATGAATATAAAGGAAACACAAATATTGCTCCACACAACTCAAGACACACTAACCAAACCAAGTAACTAGAGTATTTCCACAACCATAAAGGTTGAAGAATTACGAATAAAACCAAAGCAGTAGAGAACATAATTCATCATATTAAAAAGATAAATGGAATAAAAGTATACCAAGTAGCAAGATTAGACCTGCGGAACTATTAAGTCTTTGAATATGAGGCAATTAATCAAAGAGCACGTTGGAATAGTATAATAAGATGAACTTCATCTTTCCAGCATATTCTCCCACCTTTGTTTTCTGCCAAAACAAACTCTCTCTCTCACACACCTATACACATATCTTACACAATAGAATGACAACTAGCTATTGTAGAAAGGGAAGCAACAACAATTCCAAACATAATATGATAAACTAGCACGAACATTCAACATAATCCAAAAAAATTTTCTCATCTCCACCAAATAACCCATGAGGTCACATAGCAATCATATGTGTTTCATAACTACATTATATGAGATATAATGAGAGAGGAGACATGGAAGTGCTGAGTGAAAGAAAGAGTCATGCTACCTCCCAAAAGTATGGCAGTATTTATATCAGGCACACTCATATGTTCTAAAAGAGCAAATTGAGTAGGGGTAGGTAGCATATAAGTTTAAGAGCAAAAATGTGGATCGACATATGACACATAAATAAGACAACTTTTATAGCCATGTATATTTATAGTAAGGGAAGTATTTTTGGCAATACTTCCCTACCATAACAGACATCAACACCATATGATATACAAATTTGCCATTTTTGGACATGTAAAGTTTTGTAACTAAAAAATAGATACAACTTGATCAAACTAATAATATTAATGTCCCTAGAATAGAAAAAGGCTCTACCATTCCCTTTTTATGGTGTAACCGCCAATCTGTCCGTTGTCGTCAAATTGAGTCTAATTCCACCTACCTTAAAATAATAAAATAGAGATATTGTTTTTTATAGACTCCCAACTAAAAATAATTATATATATATAATATATTCTAGATGGGCATGGCCAGTGTTGAAATTTTATATTGGGAAAATTAACAATGTCTTACAAAAAAAATACTTTACTTAAAAAAATAAACCCTTCATTACTGAAAACAATCATTCAACCCTTCTTATTTATCCAACAAAAAAAATAGCAGGCAACAACATACTTAATTCTGTTTTTCTTGTTGGTTATGATGTTGTACACTTAATACACCTTTATCAATAGGAAGAATAGAAACGGGGCTTTTAGTTTGTTGACTAACTTCATTCACATTAGATTGTGTGTTGTTTCTCCCTCATTTGGAAAGTTTTAAAGTAGCAAGTGACAACATCTTCTACAAATATAAACCTATATTTTGCTGCCAATGCCAACAACAATAGTATATCGCTCTTGCACTTTCTCTTTTTATTTTAATTATTCACTGCACATCTCTCTTATAGTTTCATCTCCAGAAGCAGCTTATTGCAATTCATCACCTTAGCACATCTAACAAAAAATGTTTACTTTTGCTAAGACTTAACATGAGGGATAATATCCAATATGCTCTTATAAATAAAAAGAATGATGAAGGAAAAAATATATTGAAAGAAATTATTCTTGAATTCAATATTGAAGTACTTATTATGCTATTAGTAGAAACATTACCATTGACTTCTTACTTTTAAACCTACTGCAAATAACCTCATAAAATTTGTAGTTATATTTATGACTTGAAAAAACAAAAGTCAAATCTTGTGGCATGGATATTAACAAAATGTAAATGAGGGGAATATATTACAACCAAAATATCTAATATTAAAAGTTATCAAATGGCAAACTAATTTGGGGTATAATATCAACCACTTCATGTCCCTACGAAAATTAATTATGGTTATCTTATACCTCTTTTTCTTTTTACGTGATTTTATTTAATATACCTGTATTTGTTGCGTTATAAAACTGTATTTTAGGAAGTGAGCATCCCTCTTAGTAGTAGGATCCGAGGAAAGAATTAAGAATCTTACGTATTACAACAAACTACCGTGGATTCATACCTATATGTTGAAATCAGAAAAATAAACAAAAGCTTACCTATGATTCATAAGTCTTTTAAACTTTAGTGACAATCTCATATAAGTAATTAATATGATAAACTGTAAAATACTAAATTTGAAAAATCTCATCATCATCCACAGGAGTAGGAATATCTAGTTTCATCATAGTCATCTTAGTTTCTTATATTGATTCTGATAAAGCATCATTTGTTAGAACCCAAATATGTTGCTTATACCATTATGTTATCTCTTACGCCCTCCAAGAAAACAGTCTAGCATAATTTCTTGGTTATAAACATGACATTGTTAACAATTATATAGTACTATATTTGAACTGCATTTCCTCACTTTATTTTGAATACTAATCCTGATTTAATAAAAAACAAATCTTCTTCTACACTTTCTATTGTCTGTTTTTCTTTTGGATACCTCCTTAAGAAAAATAAGATACAGAAGAGAATTAATTTATAAGAAGATTAAGAAAAAAATTGTTATTTAGTAGATGACCAGCTCGCACGGGAGGTAGTAAATTATATAGGAATCAAAAGTTGGTATAGTGTAACACAATCCTATCCCATAAACAAATAGCCAGAACCAAACATTGATTAATAGAAGAGAAAACATAACTTGGTTGTAACAGAATTTAAAGATTTACAGAATTGTAATCTATTTTAAAGATTATAGTGAGATTTTCTTCAAAAGGACAATAGACGAGGCCAATCTCGTAGGTACTGTCGAATCATTGTTCATTGGGGCTCGTTTAACCTTTAAAATTGGTCGTTTTGCCATGGTGACCAACCAGCTCCATAGATAAGGTTGCTCAAGTCTACTCACAAAAAGTTTTACTGAATACGAAGATACCTTTTCACTTGTGGAAATTTTAGAATCTATTGGAATTCTACTCTCTTATGACTCTTCCAAGAATTTTACACTATTTCAAATGGATATGAACAGTGTGTTTTAAACGATTTTATAAGAGAAAAAATTATCGTCAAATAACCCTGGTTTTTTAAATCCTTCTTGTCCTGATTTTGTATATAAACTTTCCAAGGCTCTTTGAAGACTAAAATAAGTTCCAAAAGCTTGGTATGAATGAGTGAGTTCGTTTTTACTGAAAAATCATTTCCAAAGGGGGAATATTTACACAACTCTCTTCATTCAAAGATGTGGTTTATACATTCTTATAGTTCAAATATATGTTGATTATATTTATTTTGGAAGTTTTCATCCTTCTTTACACGAGAATATTGCAAATCTAATGAAAGAAGAATTTGCAATGTGTCTTCTGGGAAAAGTCACATTCAATCTCTTATTTCAAATTAACCATTAAACTAATGGAACATTCATTATTCAAGCAAAGTACACCAAGGAATTTATTAAGAAGTTTGGACTCAAAAAGGGCAAAGCCTTTGGTACCCCAATGAGTTAGTCCAAGTTTCTTGAAATTGATGCATCTGGAAAACACGTGGATAAAAAGATGTATAGAGAGATAGTTGGCTCATTATTATATATTACAGCCATTCGACCCGATATAATGTATATTATTTGCATTTGTGCATGATTTCAAGCTGCTCCAAAGGAATCACATCTCGTGGTAGTAAAACGAATAATTTGCTACCTCATTGGAACCACGGAGCTGAAAATATGGTATTCTAATTCTAGTAATTTTGATTAAATTGGATATTCAAATGCTGACTTTGCAGGTGACAAAAACAACCAAACACTAGTGGAACATGTCAAATCTTGGGGCATTCTCAGTTCTAATGGCATAGAGAGAAACAAGTTTCGGTTGCTTTATCCACCACAAAATCCGAATAGTTAGTGGTTGGATGTTGTGCTACTCAAATTTTATGGACGATGCATTTAAAACTTGATTATAATCTTTCAGATTAAACTGTACCGATTATCTATGATAATACTTCCGTCTTTCTTAATATATTGTGCGTCATTGTAGGGCTCAACATATCCACATAAATCATCATTTTATTCGTGATAACATTGTAAATTGTGATTTTTCACTCTAATTTGAAGACTCTAAAAATCAATTAGCTAATATTTTTACTAAACCTCTTCTTGAGGAAAGATTTTGCTCTCTCAGAGATCGCCTTGGCATTAAATGTGTTGACTAATCCCATAGTACTTTACTATTTACTTATTTTATTTCCTTATGCAATTAATGTGTTTTTCATTTTTTTGTTATGTAATTATGACGCGTTGTTGCCTCTTCCGCTTCCCCTTCTTCCTATCAAATACCCTTTCCTTTCCCTTTCTCATCTGATCCCCTTTCTTTTCCCTCATCTTTTTTCTTTTTATTTGTTCTTTACTCTCTCTCTTCTACTCTTCATCTCACCATGACAAATAATCACCCCCTGACCTCAATGAAATCCTCAGTTTCTTTGAGTTCCTTCAAAGTAGACACCATCTCTCTCTCTCTCTTTTTTGATTCTCCGAAGGATCCGTGGATACTTCGTCTGATTCCTCATTGAAGTGAGATTCTATTACTAATCAGAAAGCATCAGACTAGACTTGTCTCTATGTTACAGGATCTCTCTCCAACTCAGACATGGAATGATTCTGGGGTATCGAATAGAAGAAGATGTATGATCGCTTCAAAACTCACCCTATTGTTCCCGATCTAGTTTTAGATTTCAGTAAATTAAAGGACTCTCACTTCCCGGTAAGCTTCTATCTCAAAGCTCATATACTGTCTCTCTTTTTTACTTTGTGTGGTCTTGAGCTTTTTGACTAAGCGGTTCACCTGCTTTATGCGAATCTCCCAATCTCACCTAAGAGTGGTGAGTTATAGTTGTTGGTGTTTGTTACGCAATTCATCATCAATGAGAAGTTATTCAAAGATGTGTTTGGTACTAAGTTCTTTGGAATAATTTGGTACATGAACAAAACATGACCTAATGACTTTGAAATTTCTCTTAAAGGTGCAAAAGAGCCGTGGCTTAACCCGACTATTACATTTCTTACTTTGGGCCCTTATCGCTATGTTTTCAGAATCATATTCTCGCACATATCGTGGAAAAAACTTTTATTCCCAGAAGGGATCCTTGAGTAATATTTCGACTCGTGAGGTATTTGTTCCCTAGTTTCTCCTTAAAAAATAGTGCATCAACTAGGCTGAATGGTACAAGGTGTACATTTTGGGAAGTTTTGAAGACTTGAATTCATCGGCAAGTATGCCCTCTGGATTGCTCATCTCGAGGATTATTGTGGACCGTCTAGTGGATCTTTCTTTGTTTACCCCCTCTCTTATAAATGAAACTTATGATTTTCATACTTTTTCTAGTATGGGGTATGTGCAAGTGGGTGAAAAGTTGGTAAAAAAGGACGGGGTATGTGCAAGTTAGTGAAAAGTGGGTAAAAAAGTACTCAATCTAAACTCGGGAGGACTCTCCCTAACCCTCAAAAATCTCGGCGGATTCTGCCGGTCTTTTATTGCAGAACAATGAAGATGTCAAAACTACTCTGTGTTGTAGAACGATACTTGGAAACCCTTCATGATGCAATGGCGTTTAAAGAATGATTTTAGCCCTTATATCAGTAATTTTTGAATTTGCATGACAATGATCAAACATGAAGGTATCTAAACGGTAAATCGCTTAACCCAACATGTTTACTCTCTCAAAAGTGGAGTCCACTCCTCCAACAATAAGCTTGCTGTTACATTTCAGACCTCATGCTCCAGTCTTTCATGAAATGTGGAACGTTCTTACAACACCTTTTATGAGAAAGTGATTAATTCCATCAAATACTTTTGAGGTGGTCATGAACTCTACTGGCTCACCTTTAATTTTTGCATTAACTTCTAATAGGGGCATGTACCTCTATATCTCTTGGACTACTGTTTTTTTGTCTTTGAATCTTAGACTACTCTGTTAAATATTTTCTTTTTTTAAATCTAGTATAATATTTGTTATTCTTTTATATTATGAAAAAGGGGGAGAAAACAAATCTATCTTTCTTGATCCTTTGCGAGACAGGGGGAGATAAGATAGGGAGAGTTGCATGCATAGATGAACTAAGACATGAAACCTCAGGGAAGTCCAACTAACTTTAAGTAAAATAGACTATCAAGATTATTATTAATATTGTGATCGATCTTGTAATTATCAAAAAGGGAAAGATTGGTAACTCCTTAGAGTTAGTTGATTTTGAAAATAAACACTTAAGTCGTTGATATTAATATTCGTAGGTCACAAATTCAAAAAGGAAATCATCAATATAAATGACTTCAAGAAGGAAAAGTATATTGGCTTGAAGTTGCAGAAAAGCATAGAATAGGCAAAACTCAAATCTAAAGGACAAAAGAAGGAAAGGAATATATGGTTAATCGACATATGGAGAAAGTTTAAATGAAGTAGAATACTCACACAATTGGCACAGATCACAACCAAATCATCAACAAAGGAAAAGCCATGAACCAAGCCACAAGATAAGAAGTATGTCGATCATACAAGGAAATGATCACAGCATCAAAAGGAAAGAAGAAGAATCGTTTACTTCATTGATAAAGTTCAACTGAATAGCCTCAATCAAGGCCCCCCTTAATTGATCCTTGTTTGAGATAAACCCCTTGGGTTTTTCCATACAAGAGCACAAATAATCATCTACACAAATTGACCTAGTTTTTTAGTGTAAAATACGCAACTTCGCTTTAACTTAGCAAATAGTTTTCTTTTGTCTTTCATAAATCTTTGTAAGCACGTGAGTGATAAAATTTAAAATAATAGAGAAAATAAATAATTTGAGTGTAGGTATAAAAGTTGAAACAGTGTCAAGGTAGAAATCGGATTTGCATATCAAGACAGGATAAAATTCCAAATTTCTGTAACATTAGGATATCTTCAAATATCTTAAAGAAAACCCTTGAAACCAAAGGGAGCTTGACTAGCCACCGCATTTGTAATCTGAACAAGGATAAAACCTTTTGTGTGAATTATTACTGCAACTTTAAATTATTGTTTATCTTACTACTAACTTGCATGTGAGACTACTATAGAGTACTGGTAGTTTACTAAGTGTCACGACCCAAAACGAGCCGCGAGTTGCACCCACACTTATCCTACTATGTGAGCGAACTAACCAATCTAAACCCCAACATTTTCAAACATAATAAATAGAAAAATAATGCGGAAGACTTAAAACTCATTAACGAAATCAATAATCAACTTGTAAAACTCAAACTTATCATTATCCACAAAATCTGGAAGTCATCATCACAAGAACATCTATCCTCAAATTACTAAGTCTAAGAGTATCTAACAAGCTAAAATAACTAAATAGATAGTCCATGCCAGAACTTCAAGGCATCCAGACATGAAGAAGAAGATCCAGTCCAAGCTAAAATCTTTAGCTCACCCTGAAATCTGGTGTGACGAAGACTGGCTAGAGTTGTGATTGACTTGAAGACGCCGGTACGTTCGCTGTACTCCACAATAACAAAGAAAGAAACATACAAGTAGGGGTCAGTACAAACACAAGTACTGAGTAGATATCATCGGCCAACTCAAAATAGAAGACAGTATATATCAGATAATATCATAAAATCAACTACAATACTCAACATACGGCATTTACAATTACCATAACCCTTGGTCACAACACCAAGCACATCAAAGAGGACTCACGTCTCCCCATCATACTCATTTGGAAATTAGGTCCATTAAATTGAGTATATTAACATCTTTCAAGATTCATTATCTTTATTTCTCTCGTGTCGGTACGTGACACTCCGCTCCATATACTATCCAGGTGCCGGAACGTGCCCCCAATCCATATACTATCCTGGTATCGGAACGTGACACTCCGATCCTCATCATACTATCCTGGTACCGAAACGTGGCACCCGATCCATATACTATCCTGGTGTCGGAACGTGACACTCCGATCCTCATCATACTATCGTGGTGCCGGAACGTGACACCCGATCCTCATCATACTATCCTGGTACCGGAACGTGCCACCCAATCCATATACTATCCTGGTGTCGGAACGTGACACCCGATCCTCTATTACTATCCTGGTACTGGAACGTGGCACCCGATCCTCTATTACTATCCTGGTACCGGAACGTGGCACCCGATCCCCTAATCTCACTACTTTCATTCATCAAGCCTTCTTTTATACCAAGGCATCATCATTAACAAAGTAGATTAGGGTTTTTCAAGATTTAGGATTCAATAGCTTCATCATGCTTATTTTATCACAATTATATAATCACATTCATGCAAGCATACAATTAAGCATATAGAAGGTTTTACATAACTACCCAATACATATCATTCGCTATTAAGAGTTTACTACGAATAACATAAAAACCATAACCTACCTCCACCGAAAAATTGCGATCAAGCAATCTACTTTCCCAAAGCTGCGTTCTTCCTCTCTCTCAATCGATCATTTCTCCCTCTCTCTCTGTTCTTTTTCTTTTTCTTATTCAAACCCTCTTTCTTTTACCCTAATTACCATATAATTAAGTATAAAAGATGCTAAAAGTAACCCACTAATTAATTCAAGGTTATCTCTTTTAACCCCCAAGTAATTGAATCACTAACATTCAACCACTAACTTTATAATTATAAGCAGGAATAGTACAAGACGCCCCTTAAAATATTTAACAGAAATCCGACCCAATCAGGGTCACGCAGACTGTGATGGGCTGTCGTGCCTGCGACGGTCCGTCCTGCTGAGTCGTCATAGAGTTCAGAGACTGAAATTTACTGAAGGGCTTGTGACGGTCCGTCGTTCCCACGACGGTCCATCCTGCCATGTCGTCGCAAAGTTCAGAGAGTTGTTTACAGTACCAAATTTTTCAGAATTCTAAGTGTCTTGGAACGACACACCCTCGACGGTCCGTCGTGCCCATGATTGTCCGTCGTGGGATCCGTCGACTCAGACCGTAATTACCATAAATAAACTCTACTGCTCAAAAAGACTAACGGGTCGTTACACTAAGTGAATTTTAAATTTACCCTCCCCCCCCCCGAATATCACAATAAACTTAATAAGAAATAAGGGTTTTAGCTAGATTGAAACCCTAGTTTTGTGGTGATTCCATTAACACAAGGATAACTCAACTTTCATTAAGAGTGAGCAGTTAATTATATCTTTTTTTTTTCCAATGATAGATAAACATGTATATGCACCATACATATGAATGTGAGTCCGTCTCTAATAACAAAATGAAGTTACATTATTAGTAAAAATTATTAGTGTAAGTTTCAGTCTCTGACACGTTATGTTAAAGAATAAACATTTATGCTAATAATGAAATTAATATACTTGTATACCAGGATTTTCAACGAGTTTATCTAAAAAAGAAAATGAAATAAATCTCCCTTTTCCCTATCATACGCTACATTAACTTTCGCTAAGCTTAATTATTTAAATGAGTCAAGACCCATTTCAACACAATTTCCACTAAGTTTAATTATTTTATTAGTTCTTTTAATATATTTTAGTGCACAATAACAATACAGATAAAAATATTTTATGAATATATATATATATATATATATATATATATATATATATATATAAAGAATTCATACTACTACAAAACAATGAACTTTTTCATGGTCTGCTGAAAAAATGGTAATTAAACATGTGAAAATTAAACGCCTTACAATATACAGAGCCATTTATGTTGGGGAATTTGAAATTTATATATAAACACTGAAATTTTTCATCTATATCAAATAAATATTTTAATAGAAAATTCAAATGAATATACCTTTGCCCCTTCTAGATTCACCCTTACATAAAAGTAAAAAAAATGTAGGAATTTTGCATCTATAATACTAAATAAATGATATCTTGTGCTATTGTCAGATCTCTTATATATACAAAAAATGTCTATTTGTTATTAAAAATAATAAGTCATAAAAGAGAATTGAATTTTTAACTAACCTGTCACGCCCAAGGCCTATACCTTGGTAGGGATTGGCACTTGATGACAATTACTGGTCTCGAGTGAACCGTTGGCTTGAATTACATAACTCAGCGGAAGACTAAACTCAATTCAATCAAGAAACAGAGGAAGGTTAAAAGTAGTACTTAATATGATATTCTGGCCAAATTGGCACTTATGTCTCAACACTTGAATAAATGAAATTATAAAGTACATGAGACTCAAAAACTGAACTACTAAGTGTATATGAAGCCTCCATATTAAGTGAGATGGACTTTGGGACAAACCCCACAACGTCCTAATGAACAGAACTAGAAAATCAATCACAAGGATGACCTCTAAAATGTAAGGGGCTCACCACTTATTCTTGAACTCAAACTGGATCAACGAAGCGTTGCCTGTTGATCCTGGCTATCTCTGTCTTCATCATAAGACGATGCAAGGAAAGTTGCATCAGTACATTGAATATATGAGTGTGCGAGATGGAATGCTAAACACAACTATAAAAGCTTGAAATGGATTAATGAAGAACTTACCTTGGCTCTGCTTGACTCATAAGAACACAATTCAATATAAAGCAATAAGAACATATGCAATATATATATATATACATATATATATATATATATAACACCTAGTTTAGTAAAGATAAAACAATAACAAACTCAACTTTACATATATATGAAAGTAATATAATTTTCTAGGGGAGTTTCTCTAACCGACAACCATAACTAGAGCCTAAGTGATGATACACAATTTTACCTCACGCTGTCGAGGACCATCCTACACCTTACCATCTGTATAGGACCTTACTTAACTTAGTGGTTCCACAAGCTTAACTAACCTGATCATCTAGAAAGTTTGACCTGTTAATACCCACAGTGGCTACATGATGTAATGGAGACTTGAGTTACTATGAACTCTCATCCCCACATCGGTGCTCAATAATAATCCCTAAATATACTTTAGCTCATGCTTTTCATATAACTTACTTCCTTTGGGTTGAGATAATTTGCTCAACCCTTTTTACCCTTAAAAATCCCTGTTGGAATTAGTGTTACCCTTTTCTTACTCAAAACTATTTTGGATCTTTTAGTTTCCTTGTAACTGTAATGTGAAAACATTTATAAACCTTTTGGCAATATTTTGTTCCCTTATATCTTTTTGACAGATGAACTCAACTCTTACTATTTACATCAATTAAACTTAACTCTTAAGGAATACTTAGTTCCCTTATCGCTTTTTGAAAATTTAACTCCACTTTTTACTCTTTGGTAAACCTGTAACTTGAGCCTAAAAACAAAGTTAAAGTGATTGTTAAATAAATTTTGAATACTTCAAGAACTTGCCTTTACTTACTTCTTAATTTTTAAACTTGACTCTTAACTTCTTTGACCTTGATATTAGCTTCCCTTGAATTTGATTATGGATCAAGGATCATGATCTCATGTTTATGGATGATTTAATGATGTCTAGATGTACTTTAGAGTGTTGGAATCAACTAGGAATGACAGGTACATAGCTTAGGAACTAGTTCAAAAATATAGGGAAAGAACGGGGTTTCTAAGTGACCTTGGCGCTATGAGAGGCGCGGAGCGGCAGCGCCTTTCGTACAGACTCTAGTCAGAGGTGCTCTAGCTACTGCGGCACACCAGGACCTGTCGTACAGAGCCTTCCTTGAGGGTCTATGATAAGAGCGCTCTCAAGGGGTTGTCAGAGAGAACCTCCTATTTTTCTTCTCCATGTTTCATCTCTAAACCTCCTGAACTTCCATGGATCCCAACACAAACACTTAGGATCACTAAATACCTCATTACCCAATATATAAGACCCAAAAACAATCTACTAGAGATAAATGACAATTCAACCAACAAGAAATTCATAAGTTTTCGTCATCAAGTTCCATGTTCATCATTAAATAAACTCTAACTTGCTCAATTGAATCAAATTGGGGTGTGGGTGAAAGGACCCTACATAAAATGGTCTGATATACCTTAAAGGGATCAACTCAGATGAAATCCGCAACGATTCTTGGTGTTCTTTCTTAGCTTTCTTCTTTCTCCTCTTCTCTTCTCTTTTCTCCCAAGCCCTAAGTATTTTCAATATTCTAAAAACTGACTTGAGGCTTACATTATCCCTTGATAACCCCTTAAAACAAATTCGGAAATTGTAGGATGAAAATACTACTTTACCCTTACTAAAAGTCTGATTGGATTCTCCTCAATCCAACAACCTAACATCCATAAGGTACATATCATTCGTACGATATAAAAATTTCTCAAACTCTGCAGCTTTAGAAAGATCTTACCATGGGATTTCGAACCGTATAAATAACTCACATCAGTTTCTCCTGAGATGGAAGTTATGGCCATCTAAAAAATGGCCAAAAACTCATTTTTAAAATTTGGAAATTTTCCACATTTCTCTTTTTATTTCAAATATAAATTATTCCTTGATTTCATAGATAATTCTTAGTTATTTCAATTTACTAGATGGTTCATGACCAATACAATGAAATTTAACAATTTTGAGGTATTAAATGTCAGATGCAAAAATAATAAAGTGGACAGAATTAAAAAAGTCAAAGTAAAATATTAGTAACTAAATATACCTGCTAGTTTCTCTAATTAAATAATAACATTTTTACTCTCTTATTCTCTTAAATTATGTAATATTTACTTTTTTAGGTTATTTTGAAAAGAAATATTCCAAAGAAATAACACCCAGTTTCAAGAACTGCTTAAATGCACCATGACTGATGCGAATATGTATTTCTTTTTCAATGTACACACTATTTTTGGCAATTCCAATTACTGCTTGTGAGTCACAGTAAAGAGAAACTTGTGAAGCTTGTCTTCCCCATAAAGGCATATCTGCCAAAAGATTTCTCAGCCATTAAGCTTCTTGGCTTGCCAACTCAAGAGCAATGAATTTTGATTCAATGGTAGAATGTGTTATACAAGTTTGTTTAGAAGACTTCCACGAATAGAGCCTGTACCCAAAGTAAACACATAGCCACTGGTGGAGCTAACTTCATCATTGTCAATTACCAAGTCTGCATCACAAAAACCTTCTAAAACAGCTGAAAATTTGTTAAAATGCCAACACCAATAAATAGTACCTCTCAAAAACCTTATCAATCGATGAAGAGCATTCCAGTGTTCACTACTAGGATTATGAGTATATCTACTCGATCTACTAACAACATAGGCTATACCAGGACGCGTATAGTTCATGAGAAACATTACACTCCAAATTATTTTAGCGTATTTAGTTTCAGAAACACTAGATTCTTTATTCTTCTTCAAGTGTATGCTAGGATGACAAGGAGTTCTCACTGGAACTACATCAAAATAATAAAAAAAATTCAACATCTTTTCATTGTAATGAGACTAACACAAAGAGAAACCATTAAGAGTTTTTTTTATTTTAACTCCCAAAATCATATTGCTTCACCAAAGTCTTTCATTTCAAATTTAGAGGACAAAAAATTATTAGTCTCATTAATAACATTCACATTAGGACCAAAGATTAACATGTCATCTACATATAAACATATAATGACACAATCTGAACCTATCATCTTAGAATAAACACATGTATCGGATGAATTTAAAACAAAGTCATTGTCCACTAATGTGATATTAAATTTTTCTTACCATTGCTTAAGTGCTTGTTTTAGTCAATACAAGGACTTTCTAAGTTTGCATATTGTATCCTCTTATCCTGGAACCACAAAACCCTCAGGTTGAGTCATATAGATCTCTTCCTTTAAATCACCATTTAGAAATGACATTTTGACATCCATTTGATGTACCACTAAGTCGTGAATAGCGGCCAAAGCAATAAGAGTTCTAATGGTCGCTTTTTTAGTCATACGAGAATAACTATCAAAGTAATCAACACCTTTCTTTTGGTTAAAACCCCTAATCACAAGTCTAGATTTATATTTATCAATTGTACAATCATGTCACAGTTTAGTCTTAAATATCCACTTTCTATTTATGGCCTTACAACCTTTAGGTAAACCATACAAGCCCCAAGTGTGATTAGAAACTACGGAGTCTAATTCTCTTTTAATAGCCTCTTTCAAAAATATAACATCTATTGATATCATTGCTTCATCATAAGTCTTCGAGTCTCCTTCTTTTAAATAAATAGACACTAATTCGTCATTTAAAATATTAATATCAAAATTTTCAGTTAAAAAAGTAGTGATAAAATCAGGACAAAAACTTGTCTCAATTCAAAGACTCTTACTCATTCTAGGTTCATTTTCATGCTCATTAGAAATAACTCTAGAAGAAGGTACAATATGAGAATTAATAGACAGAGACATAGAAGCATTATTTTGCGCAACACTCGGCACATTATTTTTCAAAGGAAAAATATACTCAAAAAATTCCGCATCTCTAGATTCACGAATAGAATGATCATTTAGAGACATAAATCTATATGCAGCACTATTTTGATCATAAACAATAAAGATACTATCAGAAGTCGTAGAACAAACATTTACTCGTTTAAAATCAGGTAGACTAACTTTAGCCAAACACCCACACACTTTCAGAAATTTCAAGGTAGGGCAAACCCTTTGTACAACTCATATGAGGTCTGGTCTAACTTCTTATGCGGGACTTTGTTAAGAATATAACATGCATACAAGACTGCTTCTCCCTATATATTGTTAGATAGACCAGAGCTCAAAAGCATAGAGTTCATCATTTCTTTAAGGGTTCTATTTTTCCGTGCGGATAAACCATTTTGTTGGGGAGTATATGAAGCACTAACTTCATGTATAATACAATTTTTCTCACAAAAATCTTCTAGAGTTTTCGTACTATATTCACCACCCTTATCTGATCTAAACTTCTTGATTTCCTTGTCTAATTGATTTTCCACTTCAGATTTAAATTTTAAAACACACTTTCAGCTTCATCTTTAGACTACAGAAGATATACCTTAGTGTATCTAGAAAAGTCATCAACAAAAGTAATGTAATACCTTTTTCCACCTTTCCTAACAGTGTTCTGCAAATCTGCTAAATCTGAATGTATTAGTTCAAGTTATTCACGTTTTCTACTAATAACAGATTTGAATGGTTACTTGGCATTCTACACAGATATCTCATTTAGAAAAATCATCAGTTTTTACCATAGGAATTAATTCCATTATTATGAGCATTTTAATAGAAGCAATATTAACATGACCTAGTCTACTATGCCACAAATTAATAGACTCAACAATATAATTATTTACAATCTCTTGAAGAATGTTTAATACAAATAATCCTCCACTAGGAAATCCCTTCCCAACAAAGTCTCCTCCGCGAGAAATAATTATTTTATCAGCTTCAAACACAAGTTTAAGACCTACTTTGTTGAGAAGTGCTCCGGAAACTAAGTTTCTACGGAGGGAGGGAACATAGAAAACATTGTTCAAGGATAATGTCTTTCCTTCCAGAAGTTAATTTAAGCAAAACTTTTCCATTACCCATTACTACAGCAGTAGTGGAGTTACCAATATATACACACTCTCTATCAGTAGACTCCTCAAAGTCATGTAATAACTCTTTATTGGCACAGAAATGCCTTGAGGCGCCTGTGTCTAGCACCCAGACAATTTTATTTGCTAGAAGATTTGCCTCAACGACTACAACAACAACCACTTCATTACCTTAAGCAAAACTAGCTTGTACATCACTTTTTCCTTCTTTGTTTGAGTCTTGCCCATTTCTTTGATAGCATTTGGCAGCTGTGTGACCAACTTTTCCACAAACAAAACAAGAGCCCTTAAATTTTTGAATTTTACTCTTTGGCTTGTTGAATTGATTTTTCTTCTTCATAAGTTCCTTTTTCGAGACTTTCTTCTGATTGCCTCTAAACCTGTCTTTCACAACAGTACCAGAAGATTCAACAAGATTAGCTTTAGAAGAATTAAGTGAAAATTCTTCCATCTTATCTTTGAGATGGTTCGCCTCTTCAGTCCTCATGTGACTGATAAGTTCTCGAAGGGTTAAATTCTTTTTCTTATGTTTTAATTGATTTCTATAATTACTCCAAGATGGTGGAAATTTTTCAAGAAGAACATTAGCCTGAAATATCTCACATATCTTCATGTCCTCGTTGAGAACATCACCAGTCAAGTTCTCATATTTGTGAACTTGTTCAATTATTGTCTTATTATCAACCATTTGTAATTTAATCCACTGACAGACAACATATTTTTTCTTTCCTGCATCATCAACATCATATTTCTTTTCCAAACTATCCCATATTTCTTTGGCATATTTATAGTTTAAATATAAATCAAACAAAGGATTAGCCATATGATTTATCAAATTTCCTCTAACAATTTTGTTACCCTTTTCAAACTTCTTTTTAACAACATCGTCAACAGTTATAACATTGCTAGGATCAGTATTAGTGTTAAAAATTTTGTTTAAAGAAAAAGTCATTTATCAATATTATATGTTAGGAAAATCGCTTCAAATATTTATAAAAAATACTAAAATATGGATATTAAATTGGAATTATAAAGTAGTAAAGAACATATCACAAATATTGCTGCTTTGAAAGTGATTTCGGCTTGACTCCGATGCAACTCGTTATACCGGTTGCTCCGAAAGGTTCCACAGTTGCTCTCAAACACGTGCACTCATGGCTAAGAGTTTGCAGGTTGCCCAAAACCAAATGCCCAAAAATATCCAAAGAATATGATGAAAGGAGGGGAAGTCTTTTTTCTTTTTCTTTATGGTAGTTGTTGTATTTTTTATGCTTACAAAATGTCATTCTTATATAGATATTTCAAGAGGAGTTTCAAATAGAAGAGTTAATTTTTGTTTTTCATTTTAAGAAACGGATTGTCAAGATTAATCGCATTAAAAACCATTACTTGACTTTTACCGAAACCTCTTGTTTGTTTATTGGAACGGATATGTATTCTCTTTTGAAACGTATAGTTGTTATATGTTTGCATTAGACTTAATTAACATAGTTAGAATTAACTAAACTATAGTATTAACTCAAGAAATACATCTTTGAAAATATTTTGTATATCGTAGATAATTTTGATTCTGTAAAAACCATCATAAATGTGGATCAAACAAAATATTAGTGAAAACTCATAATTCTTCATACATCATAAGTAAAAAATATTTAAAAAGAAATAAAGAGAGATTTATGAAAAATATGGAGTATCCCTTAGTTTGTCCAATAATCTCTACAAGTCTTTGTAAGTTTATATGTCACAACTTTATGAATGCACTCTCATCATCTTCTTCATCAGTAAAATTTGTCTGATCTAGACACTTACAATTCCCTTTTAAATTTTCATACTTAAACTTAACAATCTACTTACGAAAATTTGAGAATACATCAACGTTAATTGGTAATGCAATGTGAGAATTTTGCAGCTATCATTTCTGATTTTCTAATCTATGACGTCGCGCTAAACATGCCAACACCATATATTCTTCAACTATCTCCATTTTTAAAGAAAAGTTTTGAGTTTTATTTTAGAGGGTTTAAATCACTTGGTAAATTATGATCCAATTTTTTTTCTTACCTTACATTAATGAGTAGTTGTTAGATTCATAAAAAAATTAATTTGATCAAATATGAATTGAAGAATCAAGACCATTTAAGGAGAATGAGGTTAAAAGAAATATGGGTTTTCTTGTTCATTGTTATTTTCTCATAAAAGTCATGGTATATAAATTATATTCACTTTCTTTAAATAACATTTCCTTTTATAATATTAGTGTTTTGCTATGAAATTATTCATTTTTTTCAAGTTGAATTTGAATATTTTACTCAGTTTTAAAGAAAGAACTTTCCAAACTTTATTTTATAAAAACAGAAATGAATCAACAACGTTAAAAAAGATTATTGAAACATTATTGATGTCGGCCTCTTGCTCCAAGTCTGGAGGAATATCTATTGATTTTTCCTGATTCACCACACTTATAGTAGGACTAGGAACCACAATGTACTAACAAAAATCCAAATACATTGAATGGTCACCGTAACTTGAAAAACCATTAATAGAAACCCTTATAAGCCTTGACCCAAGTTGTAGAAACTTTGTCCAATATTACCTCCTTCACACACTTATATAACCGCATGAACATGTATACTGAACCGATGATGAATACCCCACCTTAAAGATCCCCATCCAGATGAGGTACTACTAAAATAACAACAAGTGCAAGACTTCTTGTCTGCCGAATCCCTAAATTCGATGCGGTGTATAAGCTCCATGACCACCTTGACTACTCTTTGAAAAGAAGCTCCAGACAAGGTTGTTTGATAAGCTGCTTCAACAGATATAATAAGTCAAACTTTTCTTGAATTGAAATATTCTTAGTCTCATCTTGTAAAATCACCAAAGTATGGTGAGACAAGGCATGAAATCTTTCAAAAAATCGATCTAAAATACCATCTTAAGTCAAGTTCTTAAACTGAAGTTACAGAGAATGAACATGTCGTTCTATTATCGACAGCCACCACTTCCTAGATATGCCCCACATGTGAAAACTAGTGTAATCCACTCTGTCGGACTCCACAAACTCCACATTTTGTAACATCTCATGACAACTCACAAGAAACAATTTAAAGTTAAACTTCCGTAAATCTTGTGTGTGTGTATCTATCTATTTGGCGATAAATACTAGTTAGAAGGTATGAGATGAACCTAAAGACACTTGATCTATCTTTACACTCTTCTAGTTAATTAATTTCGTCAAACGATCTATTTGACTATTCATTGAAGGATTTGATCAATGAAAATTCAGTTCTTTCTACAATGTTTAATGGATTCTGACCAATTCTTCAACTCACGAATAAAACACCAAATAAATTATAAATTTTAGTTAGGGTTCTAGGAGACAATTTCTTTGAAACAAATTTTATGTATTGAAAATAAACTCTAACTAAGAAATATATTTGAAGAAAGAAGAATATTTTACTAATTAACAGTTTGAGTACAATTTTTCCACTTCTTTATTCTTCTGTAAGATAATTTGCACCTAAATTGGATTTTATTTGATCTTATGTAAAGAGGATCTATGGACTTTCATGAAGTATTTGTGGTAACAAAGAGTCCGCCCACATCTTGATCTCTTTGTAAATGTTCCATGAATTTATGAAATTTTTGAGATCCCTCTCTAAGGGATATAGTACCCTTTATATAGTGTGAGTTAGGATTAGTCTTCAAGAATTAGGATTATTCTTCAAGAATTCTAAATGAAGTTGGACTCATCTGGTAGAGTCCCTTACAATTTTGATGTCTACAAATATCGAGTCTCTGTCTCATGAAGAAACTGATTTCTTTATTAAATAACCTTACTGGGCACATAGTTCAATTAACTCTCTTATTGGTTGGAGTTTATTGTTTGAGGTGTAATCAACGGTTCCACGAGAGGTCTTAAGGGATCGTACCAACAGAGGACTCAACAACATCTCCAAGCACGTTTCTGATTCCCATCCGAATGTGGACACATGATCCAATTTCTTAAAAATCCTCAATTGTACAACTTATCTGTCTTTGCAGATTTCGTAAGGCATGAAAAAGGTGCTTGTGCATGCCAGCCTTAAGTACAGATTGAGCATATTATTCATTGTTTACAGAAGCACTACATCTTCTAGAATTCCTAGCGTTGATATCATTGTGGAATATGATCCGTGAGTAAGAGTTTCAACAAGCCATGAAGGATCATGGAACTTGTAAGTAGCAAGGTTTCAAATTATCAAACATTAACTAGCTTCTCAGAATCAACAAAATCAATGTTGAACCCAATCCAATTAATAAATGGTAAAGTAGCTACTTCCCCACACGAGCTGAGGTAGCTTCTTCTTACTATACCTAATCGTTTGCCTTAGCCTACTATGCATTTTTATTGAAGGGAAAGAGAACTCTTAGTTGAAGAACTTGAGAATTATCATCAGGAATGATTCACGTTAGAAGATCAAATGGTTCATTATGCATAAATTTCATATTTTACGAGCGCATCCAAAATTGCTAAGTCTAACATTGGAAATGATTTTATTTTTTGAATTCTGAGTAAACACTCGTGCTGACTTTGATAATTCTTAAATAGTGAAAAGAGTCTCCAAGTTTCCCAAGTGATTCCGAATGAAACTTCTGGAGGAATTTCTTTGTTGACATTCCTTCCAAAATCTTACCAGTTGGGATACAAAGTTGTAGTTTGGAATGATTCGAAAGCATTCTTTTCAAGTGTATTCAGCATGAATGCTTCCCCAATAAAATCTAAAGGCTTTAGCACGACAGATAGTTATTGACAAAATATTCTTGACCTCGAGAATCTTACGAATTCTAAGTTATAAACATATAGCAGTGAATCTATTCGGCGGAGTTTGGGGATTCACTACCATATGTGTATACCTAGAATTCATAAGATTCTTGAGGTCAACGATAACTATCTACCATGATAGAACCTTTAGACCTTATAGGGAAGCATCCATGCTGAATAAAATTTAAAAGAATGATTTTGAATCACCACCAAGTAAAACTTTGTATCCCAACCGCTAAGATTTTGGAAGTAATTACAACAGAGAAATTTCTCTAGAATTTTCATTTCGAATCACTTGAGAAGCTTGGCAGATATTTTCTCAGATATTCTATTAGTATACAATAGTCTAAGACTTATGAAAATTATCATGAGGGTCTTCTAAACTTTAAGAAAAATAAAATCATTTCCAATGTTGCTTTTTTCAAGCTTGGATGTGCTCATAAAATTCTGAGATTTATCCGTAATGAACCATTCTATCTCAAAGTGTGGACAATTCCTAGTTATAATCCTCAAGTTTACAACTTGACAAATATTTCTTGATGCCTTCAACAGAAATGTGTTGTAGGGTAAAGAATAGGAGATTAGTAACAAAATAGTAGTTGATGTGGTTGAGGCACTAACAAGTGCCTACCTCAGCTCAGACGGCCAACGTAGCAACTTTATCATTTATAAAATGGATCGGGATGGACATTCATTTTATTGATGCATCTATCTTAAGGCACTTCATCGTCAATGCTAAGAAGCTAGTCAATGTATGGTACTTAGAAATCACTGCTACACTACAAGTTTCACGACCCTTCGATGCTGGTGAAAACGCTAACTCCTAGATCTTACGTGCTACATGAGATTCCACGATACTATTATCACTTGATATTTCTTGGAGATGTAATGCTAGATTATTTTGTTACAACATATATATCTATTTCAAATATTCGAGACTGATTATAAGACTTATTAATTATTTGTGGTCTACTTTTGTAAATAATGAATGATATACTCCATATGCAGTTAAGGCTAGCTTGCATGAGCACATTCTTCATGCCTCGCCAGATCTGTTAAGGCAGATATGTTATACAGTTGAGAATTTTGAGAAATTAGATATTGTGTCTACGTTTGGATGGGAGAGTGAAACTACTTTCCCAATTGTGGTTGGGGATGTTGTTAGGTCCTTTATTGGTGCGATCTTTGTTGATTCTAGCTTAGAAAAGATACTTAATACATTTTTAAACATAAGGCGTCTTCTTGTGTGTGCATCTCCAAGCTTTGGGGAGATAAATACTACATAGAAGGTAAGAGATGACCCCAAAGTCACTTGATCTATCTTTATTCTCATCTGATTAATTAATTTCTATAAAAGATCTATCAGACTACGAAATAAATGATTGGATCAATGAATATTCATTTTTTTTCTTGAAATTCTAACGAATTTTACCAATTAATCAACTATGATCGAACTAATCAAACCCCAAAAGAAATTATAAATATTTGTTAGGTTCAAGGAGACGAAATGTGTTTGCACTAAAACTTATTTATGGAAAATAAACTCCGAACACAAAATAAATATGAAAAAACAAGTATGTTTTATTAATTAATAATAGTTTGGGTACAATTATATTCATATCTTGATTCTTCTAACTTATAATTTGCACCTTAAATGAATTTTATTTGATATCCATGTAAATAGGTTTCTACGGATTCTTTTTTTAAGTATTTGGTTATCAAGAAGATTCCACCCACATCTTGATATCTTTGTAAATATTTCATGAATTCATGAAAATTTCAAGATCCCTCTCTAACGGATATATGTAAGCTAGGAGTAGTTTTCAAGAACGCCTAATTGAAATTTGACTCATATAGTATAGTCCCACACATATTTGATGTCTATAAATGTCGAGTTTTTGGATCTACAATCAAGAAAGACCGCACAAACAATGAACCCAATAACATCTCCAAACACATTTTGGAAGTAGTTTTTGTTGGGTATGTAGCAAGAAGATGGGAAATAGAGGAATTTGAAAAGTTGAGAACTTGAAGAGTTGGGAACTTGAAATGTCCTCTTATGCTTTAATGAAAATACATTTGTCCCTCATCGGTGGTGGAAAGAAAAATAGGAGAGTTTAAAGTCAAAGGCAAAGGTCAAGCAAGCAAAATATACTAATAAGAAATAGAAAGGAAGTGGGAGAGATACTTGATGTAATTGTAGGTGCAAGAACAATAAAGGAAACAAAATATACTATTAAGAAATAGAAAGAAAGATAGGGAGATTTAGAAGAAAGGATGACCTATCAACTAAAACGCAGTTAAGTACTAAAGCAAGTTCTAAAGGTGAAAGAAATTTGATTCATAAAAGTGAAGACTTACCCAAATAATCAAGAGGGTTAAATTGAACAGATGTAAGGGTTTCCCAAATTCACAAAGTAGCCTAATCATTAAATATGCATTCAAAAACCAAACCCTAAGTCAAATCCTAGTTTACGCTATTT
Organism: Solanum neorickii; assembly: GCA_027704865.1. NCBI lineage: Eukaryota > Viridiplantae > Streptophyta > Magnoliopsida > Solanales > Solanaceae > Solanum > Solanum neorickii. The sequence continues at coordinate 10,974 of JAKWJC010000179.1, read as the reverse complement.
ATAATCATATTATACTAAAAGAGTGAAGCTTCAAAGTTGAAACTTGAATTACAATAATATCCCTAATCAAATTAAAAATAACCACTTTGTCATGATCATTTAACTAATGTATCAAACTTTTCATATTACAACATTTATATCTTTTGTCTTTTTAACTTCAATTAGTTAAATATTCTATACCCTTTTCATATTCTTTGCACTTTATAAAGTTACCACCCTTTCAAATTTCTTTATCATTTTATTCTTACTACTCTTCTGTTAGACTACAGAAAAACTACTATTACTATAGCCCTCTTATTTGTTGAATTTTTTCCAGCATAAGGTAATACTATTTTTTTCCCATTTATCATTTTATTTTTACTCCTCTTCTACTAGACTATAGAAAAACTACTATTACTATCCCCCTCTTATTTGTTGAATTTTGTCCAGCATAAGGTAATAATATTTTGTTTCCCATCAAATAAGTTTAGTTTCTGTTTACTGATTAAATATGGCTTGTGTTAAAAAAATATTGTGTATAGAAAATATTTTTTATTTTATTTATTTCACACTTTATATTTCTAGTTTGCTAAAAAAAAATATCACTTTGGGAGTAGCTACTCAACCAAATTCATAAGTATGTATATATTTCATGATTCTGATTTTAAATTCAACTTTATTGGTTTCATTTAATGTCACTTTGGATGCTTTGTGGCCTCTCACTTCTAATTTAGTATATGTATTTATTTTTAAAACATTATCTGTATCATACTTAAAAAGTTGTGTCGTCGTGAAAAAATAGAAAAACTTCCAAGCATGTATCTCATTCTATTACATGACAGATTAATAATATTACGTTACAAATATATGTTGCATGTGAATCTACTTTTCAACTGAATTACTGTTCAATTGCTCCATATATACATATTTAAGTAGAGTATTATATTCTTCATTTTAGGAAGCTTATCAATTAGCATGAGATACGTGTCTAGAAATTAGATCAACTAAAACGAAGTAAAATCTAAGTCAAAATAAAAATATCCCTTTAACTATTAATTTATTATTTACAAATTATGTAAAATAGGGTTTTTATTAAATATTTATTTTGGTATTCATGAATTTTGACTCTTCTTATTATGATAATTAACACTCCTATATATAGAGACACTTATAAATTCAATACTCATTATTAAATTGTAAGTTATTATTAGCAAGAAAACAAAATAAAAAAAAATCTAAATACCTTACATCTTTCACGTACTAATAGTAATGATTTTTCATAATGATAGTTGCTATGAATTTCTTAATAATTAGTTATAATGACATTCCATTACACATTTATTATTTTTAATTTATTTTCAACATATTTTGTCCTTATGTTTTTACTCTATCACATTTAAATATTATACATTATTAAATTAATTAATTATTCATTAATAAATAGAAAATCATCATATTAATACACATAACTTTTATTATCACTAATTTTTCATTATGTAAATATATGTAACTCTCTGGTTATATTTATTATGATTTTGCTCCTATCTCTCACCATAATCTAAAATAGACTAATCTCATATAAACAGTATCATATAAAAACTGATATGTACTTTAATCGATTACAAATAAATAAAAATAAAATATCTATGCACTTTTCTCCCGTCTCATTTTATCTGCATACTTTAATTTTTATGTTAATTTCTTGTTTGTTGTTATTGTACAAATTTTATAATGTTGTGCTGTTATTATTATTGAAAAGTTACCATGGTTTGTTGTTTCGTATACATTAGCCTTGCATGTGGTATTTTAGTATCCTCATTTGAATATTCAATATATGCAATAGATTGTTAATTTTTACTTCATACACTTTTAGTAAATTTCATATATATATATATATATATATATATATATATATATATATATATATATATATATATATATATATATATATATATAGAGAGAGAGAGAGAGAGAGAGAGAGAGAGATTATCTTAAAAGTGATGAATTCTTTTAGTAAATACCATAGATTCAAAGGGGATAAAAAATGTCATTTGCAATACAGAATTTATATGAAATATTTTGGAATAAACGTGCGACGCACGTTCCCTAGAGAGTATAGAGTTAATGATAGGAAGAGGGAACTTAAATAACTAATATCTAGATGTAACTCTGCAGTTTAACCTCATGATCATTTCCTTGAACCCCGCTTTGGTTATCACATTATTTTGTTGTTGTTACGGTTCTTTTTTTTTAATGGTTTGTAATGCTTCATCTTGGGAAGCTCCTAACTTAAAAATTGAATTATTAGTTTGCCCTTATTTATTTAAAACTAAATTAAGTATTAATATATAATTAATATAAAATTAAATAATCATATTTAAATACATGCATCTAGACACAACAGTTAAAATTCTAATTATTTAAATACTAAGTAATAATCAGTGGCGGAGCCACATGTAGTGAAGGGGTGTCGACGACACCCCTTTGTCAGAAAATTACATTATGTAGATAGAATTAAAATATTTTTTATGTATATATATTACATATTGACACTCCTTGGCTTTTACACGATTTAATTTCTTTAGATTATGACACCCCTTAGACAAAATTATATTATATTATACTAAATACTAAAATAAGAAGGTGTAAAGTCAAACTTTGAAAAACAAAAATATTTCATAAAAAATTATTAGAAATTATTTAATCGAAAATTGTTAGGAATTACTTTTTAAAAAAATAAATAAAAAATCTCTATTGTTTCTCTTTAATTAGTGTGGTTAAATGGATTAAACTTGTTATCACTAACATCTAAAAATTATCTTAAATAACTCTTCACCTTTTCATCTTATCATATAAATTTTTAGCTATATATATGTATCATGAAAAAGTAATTTTTCTTTACCACTTAACTCTTGTTGATGTGAATCATTAGGCAATTTTCATGTACTATTTTTGTTTTAAATATTAATATTTGTTTGATCCTAATTAGAATGATATTTTGTATCATAGTTTTATCTTTATCATTTTAGATGTTTTCTTTTGTTACGGGAGAGGTATCATCAAGAACTTTACTACTTATGTAATTCTTTTTACTATATATATGGTTATAATTAAAGTCTTAAGAAGTGTATGAATGTTGTATTTGTTCTTATCTGTTTATTTTTGTTGTATTCTTTACCGATTTATACTTCTTTAATTTAATCAACTATGAAATTATGAATGTTATGTATATTTTTATTAGTGTTGAAATTACTAATTTATGACTTTTATGTTCATTTTTAAATGTACTTTTATAATATTTTTTTTCTTTTATTCTTTCCTTACTGATATAGTTTATTTAAGTAGATACATATCTGTGTACTTAGTATATGGAGCGTAATGAGAGATTATTAAGGATAAATCATATAAATATATTCATGTTATTAGATACTATAGTAATATTATTAATTTTCCTTATTTCTTTCTTGATAGTCAATGTAATATTCGATTATTATAAATTTTATTTAATTAATAAAATATAAATTGGTAAAACTAATATTTTTAAATTAAATATTTTCTATATAATAATTGTATGGAATAAACGTGCGACGCATGTTCCGAAAACTAGTATTATTATAAGTTGGAAGCTCCTAACTTAAAAGTTGAATTACCATTTTTCCCTTATTTTATCCCCAAATTAAATTAAATAGTAATATATAATTAATTTAATATTAAAGAATCATATTTAAATACATGCATCTAGACACCATGGTTTAAATTCTATTTATTTCCATACTAAGTAATAATTATATTATATTATACTAAATACTTTAAATAAGAAGGTGTAAGGTCAAACTTTTAAAGACAAAAATATTTTATGGAAAATTGTTAGAAATTATTTCATAGGAAATTGTTAGGAATTATTTGTTTTTAAAAATAAATATTATCTATTCTTTCTCTATAATTAATGTGATTAAATGTATTGAATTATTTGTAAAAGAAATCATCTTTCCTCTACCCGATGTCTAAGATCACTTAACTTCTGAAAATTAACTTAAACAACTCTTCACCTTTTCATCTTATCCAATGAATCATTAGCTATATATATGTATCATGAAAAAATATTTTTTCTTTACCACTTGTCTCGTGTTGATGTGAATCATTATGCAATTTTCAGGTACTTTTTTTTTGTTTTGAAATACTAATATTTGTTGATCCTCATTAGAATGATATTTTGTATTATATATTTTATCTTTACTAATTTAGATTGTTTTTTTTTTGTTACGGGAGAAAAAAATTCTACTCCTTGGGTATTTCTTTTTACTATATATTGTGTTATATTAAAAATCTTAAGAAGGATATGAATGTTGTATTTATTCTTATCTGTTTAATTTTTTTTTATTCTTTATCGATTTATACTTCTTTAATATAATCTTCTCTGAAATTATGAATGTTATAAGTCTATTTTTATTAGTGCTGAAATTACTAATTTATGACATTTAGATTCGTTTTTAAATGTACTTATATAATATTTATTTACTTTTATCATTCCTTACTAATATAGTTTCTTTAAGAAGCTACATATATATTTGTGTATTTACTAATAGAGCGTACTGAGAGATCATTAAGGATAAGTCATATAGATATATTCATATTATTAGATGCTATAGTAATATTATTATTTTTCCATATTTCTTGCTAGATAGTTAGTGTACTATTCGATTATTGTGAATTTTATTTAATGAATAAAATATAAATTGGTAAAATTAATATTTCTAATTTCAACATTCTATGTAATAATTCAACTTTATAATAATTGTAGGGGACAAACGTGCAACACACGTTTCGGAAACTAGTAGTAGATAAAAAAAGGTAAGCTAGTTACCATAATAACCTTGAGCTAAAACGAAGAAAAGGCTAGCCTATTAATTATTTAAAATGTAGTCACCTCTTGCTTAATTTTAATTTTAGTTTATTTTAAACCGTCCATGCTTGTTTTATTAATATTCTAAGATATCCAAATTACTTCGAATTGACTTCATCAGTAATGAATGAAGGAAGGGAAAATATAGGAGTTGTTACCTTGGTTGACTGACAAATCTTGTATGAGAAGAAGAGATATGAGAACGTTGGAATAGAGAGCTTGTACAACCCACAAAAATCGAGAAGAGTAATATTCAGCCGCGAGCAAGGAGGTAACACAGTAAGAATAGATTTTATAGTTAGGGTTAATAAAAGTGGGCTTTACCCTAATTAGATTAGGTTGGGCTTCGGCCAAAACTTTATTTTCATTTTTTGATGATTAATTAAATGGTCTATATGGACCCAAAAAAAATCTTTAAAACGGTTTTCGAGGTAATTTAGGAAGTATAAAAATATCAAATATGGTAAAAAAATGTCAATAACGTAATATTTTCAAAATAGTTAAAATATGAAATCGCCAAGATTTTAGTGAGTTTCTCATATAGAAAATACCTTCATCCCCCTTAACAACCACTAACATGCAGATCGTCTAGGAACATAAGAAATTAAAATTTATTCTATAGTATATAATGATATGAAATCTATTGATCACCAAAGATGAAGTAATTCCTGAAGAGTTTTCTAGCTCCTCCAAAAATTTGAGAACAATATGAATCGAATTTGTTGATTCAATCAATGAACTCCCAGTATGCACAATGACCAACAATTATTTACTCTTTAGATATGAAACTCTAATACACTATAATCAAGAAAATCTAATGAAAATATGTCCCCCTAACCATTAGACTTATATAGTAGAGGAATATGGTATTCATTGAAACCCTACTCATGTTCAAGTACTTATGTCACAAACTTAAGAATGTGAAAACAAGTAAAAGTAGATGTGGACGACAGTTCGATGCCAGGTCTTCAACTTATCGACTATACCTTCAACCTTGTTTTAGCTACAAAAAGGAAATACGCGCATAAAATTAGGAGGATACAAAATTATCATCTCGAGAAAATGGTCCACATTCTCTTTCATCATTAGCTAAGGTGATATATGAAGAATTCTTACCTTAACTATATTTCCTACTTCAGTATTGGTGTATCTTACTTTCTATAAGCAAGACTATTTAAGTAAGACAATTGTATTGCAAGTTAAGAACAATCAGTCTTTAATGGAGATGAAGTACATTTCAAAGAATTTACTATTTTGTATGGTCATAGTAATTTCACAATATCTTTATAACAATAAATATTTAAAAGGTCAAAGAAATATAGTTGAGATCTTTATCATAAATATACGAACAACGTATTGGGATAACTCAAAAGATAAAAATATTTAAATTAATTGATGACAAAGAATGGGAGCAAAAAGGAAGAATTCCTATATTAGCATAATGGAATATAGGAATGGTAATTAAGAGTTCTTTAAGTTACAACCTTACTGAAAATGTCAAGAAAAAAATATGTTAACTAACCTTTAAAATAAATTTAAGAAAATATTAATAGATAAACTAGCATTCCAAATTGCTATCCTAGTGTCCTTCACAATTTCTTTCTCATAGCTACCATTTTTACAAGTTCATCACTCGTTATTCCATAAATGGTTAATTAATCACAAAGCTGCTTAGCTAAAATGCCAAACTTCACTGTGTTAGACCCTCTTGAAAAGAGAGATTTCAACACGTTGAACAAAGCTACTCATGATTAGTAAAGAAAAACATTCCATTGAAAAGGGCTGGAGTGTATCAATTCCACTTCCTTAAGAAATATGTCAATATATCGATAGACAAATCAATAAATATGATATTTTCGATGATGCTTAAAATATTGTGGCGAACTGGCGATACATCCATATATTTGTTGACAAAATTTTGACGATCACCTTAACTTTTTGTAAGGCAATTTAAGATTTATGATCAACTTTTGAACATCACCATCACTTATGCTAATGAAGTCTTGCTCAATATTATATTTTAGTAGTAAAAACATATTAAATGTACAGTTGAGTCTAAGAGGGTCTAAAGAGGATTGTGTGTACGTAACGTTACCCCTAACAAGGTGATTCCAATAGACCCTCATCTCACAACACAACACTCGATTCCTACCACAAAATTGAAATTCACCCATTTCTTAAAATTTCCCAATTTCTTTTTCTTTACTAGTAGATTAATCAAACGGGGCATGCTAATTGGTAAATAAATCACTCCCATCAACAAAAAACTCAATTAATCACATAATCAAACACCCATTACGAATTTCCAGCTCATTTTATGCAAAGATCTGTACTCCAAATAATCATTATACCATTAAAATAGAGGAGGAGAGTACTACCTGACGAAAAGGGTTCTTGAAAGAGTCCATTTTTTAGCACGACCCAAAATGGAAAATGGCAACCAATGAGTTGGAATGAAGGAATGAAGTAGTGATACGGTAGCAACACCTTCGATCTTCAACACATCTTCTGTAGTAAACCCATTTTCCATCCTTAAATTTTGCTTATTTGTTCAGAAAATAACCCACTTTTTTAGATCCTTTTTACTGGGAGAGTTTGAATCCTAAGAGAAAAATGGCTACAGAATGGCAAATGGCAATATAAAGGTTGTCAATCAGGTCTTGTGGACTCGCATTAATCACGACTTAGAGCAGTGAAAATAATTTGTGATATAATTATTGAGTAAAATTACGACTTATAATAGACTCTTGCTTTTGACTTTCTTGAATCGGAATAGTGAACTGAATTGTCATATTATAAAAATAGTTTAGTTATTAGTGAAATATTAAATCTTTTTACAACGTTGAATGGATTCTGACCAATTCTTCAACTCGGATTTAACTTATTAAATATATTATATTTATTAGGGTTCTAGGAGACAACTGATTTGCAATAAATTTTATGTATAAAGAAACAATAATATTTATTAATTAACAGTTTTTTTAAGTTCAATTTTGTCCCTTTCTTGATTCTTATGTTGGATAATATGCATCAAAAATGAATTTTTTTAATCTCCATGTAAAGTAAATTTTGTGGACTTTCATGAAGTATTTTGTTGTCACGAATAGTCCGCCCACATCTTGATCACTTTGTAAATGTTCCATGAATTTATGAAATTTTTAAGATCCCTCTCTAAGTAATATAATACCCTTTATATAGTGTGAGCTAGGATTAATCTTCATGAATTCTAACTGAAGTTGAACTCATCTGCTAGAGTCCCACACAATTTGAATATCTACAAATGTCGAGTCTCTGTCTCATGAAGAAACTAATTTCTTTTTTTAATAACCTTTCTGGGCACATAGTTCACTTAACTCTCTTATTGGTCGGAGTTTTATTTTTTGAGGTGTAACCAACGGTTCTAGAAGAGGTCTTATGTTAAGAAATGTATTAAGTATCTCTGTCAAAGCTAGAATCAACAAAGGTCGCACCAACAACATCTCCAAGCACCTTTGAAAAGTAGTTTCAGCATCCTATTCGAACATGGACAGAAGATCCAAGTTCTGAAATTCTCAACAGTATATCTATCTTTGAAGATTTAGAAAGGCATTAAAAAAGTGTTTGTGCATGCCAGTCTTAACTGCAGATTGAGCATAACTGTCATTGTTTATAAAAGCAAACCTCAAATCAATAATTAGTCATGGAGTCAGTTCAAATATTTGAAATATAAACGTGTTGTAACAACGTAATCTAGCACAGTATCTTCAAGAATTCCTAATGATTATATCATCGTGAAATCTTAGGTAGCATGTATGATCCTTGAGTTAGAGCTTCAACAAGCAGTGAAGAATTATGGAACTTGTAAGTAGCAGGAATTCAAAGTACAAGATATTAACTATCTTCTTAGCATTCACACGGCATAGGTGCATCAACAAAATCAATGTGCAATCCAATCCATTTCATAAATGATAAAGTTGCTACTTCCACACATGAGTTGAGGCACTAATAGGTACCTACCTCAGCTCGGGCGGACAATGTAGCAGGTTTATCATTAATGAGATGGATTGGGATGGACATTAATTTTATTGATGCACCTATGCAAAGGCACTTCATCGTGAATGCTAAGAACCTAGTCAATGTATGGTGCTGAGAAATCACTGCTTTACTACAAGTTTCACGACCCTTCGGTGTTTGTTAAAACGCAAACTCACAGATCTTACATTCTACCTGAGATTCCATGATTCTATTAGCACATGGAATGTCTTGGAGATGTAGTGCTAGATTATGTTGTTACAACACATCTCTATTTCAAATATTCAAGACTTATTCCAAGACAAATTACTTATTTGCGGTCTACTTTTTTAAATAATGAATGCTCTGATCAATCTGAAGTTAAGGCTAGTATGTTTGAGCACATTGTTCATGCCTCGCGCTATATCTGCAAAGGCAGATATGTTGTACTGTCGAGGAATTTGAGAAATTGAATGTCGTGTCCATATTTTCATGGGACAGTGAAACTACTATCCCAAATGTGCTTGGAGGTGTTATTTAGTACCTTGCTAGAGTGAGATCTTTGTTGATATTGGCTTCTATGAGATGCTATATTTATAAGTTTAAGACCTCTTCTGGAATAGTCAATCAAACAATAGAACTCTATCCAACAAGACATTTAAGTGAACTACCAAAAAAATTTCACGGGACAAGATGAGTCCAATTTATTTATGAATTCAACATTTGAAATATCAAAATTATGTGGGAATCTACAAGATGAGTCCCATTTTAATTAAGGTTCTTAGATACTACCAATATATAGTGTAATATATTTCCTCGAATAGGCATTTCTAAAATTTCATATATTCATGAAATATTTGTAAAGTGATGATGATGATGTGGGTGCACTCTTCTTGGCAACCATTTCTTTAAAAAGATCCATAAAATCATTTCATGGAGTTCAAATAAATCCTAAGGAGGTCCACATAATCCTTAGTTTGAGTGACACTAAAAACCCTTGAATCACGGAGAAATCTTAAGAGAGAGGAAACAAGTAATAAACAAATTTGTACTCAAAATCTTTATGAATAAAATTATTCATTTTATTTCTATTTGATTGCAATATATTTTTTGTATTTGGGACAAAAAAATTGCAAATAAATTGGCACACCCAGTGTGACCCAATTTACCCTTCATCTTCTCTCTCACAAATCAAATGCAAATCTAAATCCACTAACTGCAAAGACTGAAACTCTATTTTTTAAGGGTACTTCAAGTCTCATATTCGAGTTTATCGAGTCTACACGCTGACAAGCCTTGAAGTAGGGGGCATTTATGCACACCAAAATTTGGTGGAACTCTATGAGATGAATCACATCCACAAGAAAAGTGTGACAATTTAGAAAGTCACAGATAGTGGGAAGATCCTCCCGAACGAGCTTAACACACTTTGTAGCTTAGGAAAATTTTAAATTGGGTTTCAATATCATTGCGGTCAATGTACGCAAATCATACTCATTCAAAATACCAAAATTCTAGTATTAAATGTCTCCACATTTAATAGATGGCCCAAATACTTTAGTATAGAAAATAAGATTACAAATTTTATTTTATATCCTATATTTTTACATAAGCTATGGATCATTGAGGTGCAAGCCAAGTGACTCTTTGCACTAGATATTTGGACAATACTAACTCCTGCACACCCACTAAATAACCAATGCTAAGTAATCCAATACCAAACTAAGGAAAATTTAAGTGAATATTGATCATACTAGTATAAAATTACATTATGAGGCATTATGTGGAAGTTGTGATAAAGGTATTTGTCAAAAAAATATTGATAACAACTACGTGTCAATTTTAAGCTAGTTGGGGTCAATTCTCTTGACTTTTTGGATCTGGGCAAGGAGGGATGGAGGTATAGATGACATGTATACATCCATTACTTGGCCTAATAATTGGATAATGAAGACATAAAGAACTTCAGATATTAGAGGTGCACCATATTCACTTAATACCTACCTAGAGTAGTAAGTTCATGAAACATAATAAAAAGGCAATACAATATATTGTTCACTAGAGGAAAGTTCCTTTTGCATCAGAAATATAATTTTTTAGCA